>JBBBDQ010001646.1:212500-220000 GCA_037127315.1 Ascarosepion bandense | reverse complement strand
GCTAGACTTTGAAAAAACAGTAGCTACTCTAGCATCTACGCATCGCCCATTGAGTAATGAATTAAAGCACTCTGGCTACTGTCGTATGATACATCATACGCTAAAAGTATGCCTCCTTCTACCGATCACCCATAGCTCAGAGGCTGAATCGCCGCCTGACGCCAATTCAGTCGGGTTTCAATCCTGGATAAAAAGCAATCGGATGTCTAACCGTACTGATGAGCTGTGATACAGCGAAACAGATCTGTCTGCTGATGATTATATATATATATATATATATATATATATATATTAACGTATATTTGGGCAGTAATCTTTCATTTAAACATGTTTCGTTAAATACGATCGACAAGGAAGATGTCATTATTCTTTGATTTAGTTTTCTTATATGTTACTTTTTGCTAGAGATAAGGCATGTTAAAATGTTCCATTTTTGTTTTTCATTGAAAATGGCCAGGAAAGTGGCTGAAAGCTCTTGGAAATTCAAAAATCATGGAACATTTTCCAATTCCTTATCTCCAGCAGAAAGGAAACATATAAGAATACTGGAAAAATTAAATAAAAAATTAATAAAATTCGTTTTTAACAAAGCATGTTTAAATGAAAGATTGCTGTCCCCACCCCGCCACACATGTATGCATATGTGTGTGTGTGCGTGTTTTAGAAGTACTGTTTTATTGATAAATGTGTCGATAAAACTCAAATTTAAATCACGTAAACGGCAAAAGATGAAATCCCTTTTGATATTTGGTTTGCCCCGGAACGAATTTTTTTTTTTTATTAATTTCATATAAGAATCGAATAAAGAAACTCTGACCCTCGTTCATCCTGACCGAAAAAGAAAATTGTTTTTGTATCGTTCGGCATAGAAAAATTGTATTACCCTTTGGGATCAGGGCTCATCATAACCCTAACCCTCTCAGCAAAAGTCTACGTAGCGGGGATGGCATCGCCTTAGACAGCGCATCATAGGCACTTTTATTTTCGACAAAAGTACTGATCAGCCACACTCATCTGTCTGTGAAGAAAAGACCCCTTTTACAACTTATTTATTAATACAAGGCCCAAGAGCCATTCAAGGTAGAGGGTTAATGTGTACAGTTATATTAGCGTAGAAAAGGGACAGATGTCATGAAAGATAAAATGAAAGCGGACATGTTAGAAATATAGAGTTGCAATAGACCATAACTGAAAAACTCAATCCTAAATAGAAAACAAGGAATAAACCTATACGCCTGTTCAAAAGACCGGAGAGGAGTGTGACCCGGACGCTAGGCAAACCTTACTACTCCTATTAGAAGGGAAAAAAGCATATTAATTTTTCCCCTTCTAATAGGAGTAGTAAGGTTTGCCTAGCGTCCGGGTCATACACTGAATAAAATTTCAGATTTCAGACGGATATGACTATAGACGACACGTACTTCCCAAACCATTTGTTACTGTGAAAATAGAAGTCTACACTACTTAGATAACATCTACTTATGCTCCATACGATCTATTAATGCGTGCATTCACCTATCTGTAGACTTGATAGAAGACAAGATTTTAATTTTTCTAATACAAGGGTTTTGAAGTTCATGCTTTTGTCATGTTAATTAGAACTCAAAGACGCCATGATTTAATAATGTACAGTGAAATTCTCTAAGAAATAGGAAAATTTCATTGGAAACAAAAAAAAAAAATGGGAAAATGGTGATCATCGCCTCTTCAGCTACCTTCTGTAGGAGGTTTTGTAGTTTCTTTTCCGTATCTGCAATAAGCACTGTATCATCTGCGTATCTTATGTTGTTCAAATTGTGGCCTCCAATGGTAAATCCTGGCATAACATTTAGGGTCCTCAAAATATTCTCGCTGTACAAGTTAAATAGATCCGGTGAAAAGACTCATCTTTGTCTTACGCCTCTTTGTAGAATACAATAAGGGAACTATTACTAGGCATTAACAAACAACAAAATTGTAATATGAGCTCCAGTAAAAAAAAAAGAAGGTTACTGAGACATTAGGTCTACAAGTTCCAAAAGTCATGAATTACAATAAATATATAAACTGATCCCTCATTTTGTGGTCACTGTAGTTCCGATACATTTCTATTCCAGAGAATGTAAATAAATCTAAAAGACATGCCTGTGTATCTAATCAGTACTTCATTGATTAACTTAACCATTTTCTACCTGCTAGCAACCTGTTACAGGTTATTTAAAGCCAGAAAATATTTTAAAATTTTATGAAATTTTGGGAGGTAATAATGATTTAGTGATACAGGTCTTACTAATTAACCCATGAAAGGAAGAAAAAGAGGTGGATTCATGCCTTTCCTAAGGGTATTCACGCATAAGTGGATACAACGAACCCAATTGAAATTGAAATCTAAGCACCAAGCAGTTAGCCATCTAGGTACTGACCAGGATCGACGTTGCTTAACTTCTTTGATCGTACGGGAACTGGTGTTTCAATGCGATATGATTGCGTTATACCACCAGTACATCCAAGCACACAACTACTGATATTCCCAAGCGGTCACCCATCTAAACACTAACCAGGATCGATGTTGCTTAACTCTAATGATTGTAGGGGATCTGGTGCTTCAATGTGATATGAAAGACCTTTGATAAATGGATGATAAAAGGAGGAGTGAGAGTGATATCAAAAAGACAAATGTTCCTAAAAACTAGAAAGGCCACAAATTGTATGGAAAGCCATAATCGCCACTTTCTGAAATGACACGATACAGAAAAGAAGTTAACATTATTTCCTGAATGTTTTTACTTTCATTCATTAATGTCAATCGTAAAATCCGCTATTAATTCTAAATATAAAAATAAATAACAATCATTTATTATAGATTTCTACCTATATTAATGCCCCCACGCCCGAATATATATATATATATATATATATATATATATAGGAAAAACTACTGAAATGTATTTTTTGACATTATAGAAATAAATAAATACTGTCAAAAAATACATTTTTAAACTTACAACTTTTCAGTAGTTTTTCCTGTACATATTAAGACAGAATACGTGGATCATCATTATGCTATATATATATATATATATATATATATATATATATATATATATATATATATACGCCCTCACACCGAATATATATATATATATTTACGCTCTCACACCCTGATTGAGCACTCTAGAAGAATGGTAGACTTTGAAAAAACAGTAGTTAGTCTAGCATCTACGCATCGTTCATTCAGTAATAAATTAGAACACTCTTAGCTACTGGCGTATGTTTACATGGTATATTACATGCTAAAAGTATGTCTCCTTCTACCGAGCACCCATAGCTCAGAATCGCCGACTGATATCAATTCGGTCGGGTTTCAATCCTGGCTAAAAGCAATCGGATGTCTAACCGTACTGATGAGCTATGATACAGCGAAACAGATCTATCTACGGATGACTATTTATGCTCTAACACCCTGATTGAGAACACTGAAAGAATGGTAGACTTTGAAAAACTGTAGCTAGTCTAGCATCTACGCAACGTTCATTCGGTAATGAATTAGAACACTCTTAGCTACTGGCGTATATCACACGTTAAAAGTCTGCCTTCTTCTACCGAACGCCCATAGCTCAAAGGTAGAATTGCCGACTGATGTCAAAGCGAACGTAGTAATTCACAGAGAGTCTGTCTTCGAAACTCTGGAGTCGGTCTGCTGAAGGTAATATAAGTGACAAAACTTTACTTTGAAAATATATGAATCCATCATTTCGTCTAGTCTAGCTATGGGTTAGACTGTAGGGTCGAATTGCCGGTTGTTTAGTCTTGGTTGTCAGTCAGTCTAGTTGAAGGACAAATTTGAGGAATGTTGTTTGGAAACCTTGTGGCACACTATGTGCACCAGTATTTTTTCCCGAATCATGTGGTTGGTTTTACACAAATTATAGGTATCACTATAATGAAATCCTTTGTGCAGCCAGACTGGCGAAGCAGACGAGTGTGTCCATCATCCACAGACCCACTTTAAAGAAATGAAAGAACTTTTTATTATTCTACTCTCCCTTCCCCGCAAAAATGTCTGATGAAGCTAAATAAGTATCGAAACATGGTATGTTTATAAAGGCTTTTCTATTACTTGTTCCTTATTCAATCATATAGTTGGGTTTTACATCTACAACTGAAATGGTTTCAATATAAACGGTCTTTTCGTTAGGGTGGCTTATTTGATTTTACATTTTACGACATATCGGCCATTGTTGGGTTATCTAATGACTAGTCTCGTTAACCATTACCACATGACGAGGCGTCCATAAACAATGTCATTGTTTGAAATATAGTTATAAATTGTGATAAAAAGGGAGTTCATATATTTTAGCAAATCTTGACTTCGACATTGCAATTGTCTTCATCATTCCGCTTTCAAATAATCAATAATTACCGGGTATATTTTCTGGATCCATACGGGATCGACATATTTCTCATAATAATCATCGTTTTTTTTTATCAAACAATAAGCTACAATGAAGAACACACAACGCAAAACAACAATCAACTGATCTGCCCGCTTCTCACGTCTCGCGGCCATATTGGACAGAATCGACACGCAATAAACGAATTCCAAAGATGCCTTTAAAAACAAATTCCCTCTCACTGGTTAACAAGACATTTTTAGAAATGTTTAGCTAACTTCTTGCTGATTCCAAATTTGAAACGGCGTAAAGGGATAAGACATTAAATACATGAAATATTTTTGCTTTTATTGAGAATCGTCAAGTTGAATCTGGTAAAAAGATAAAAAAAACCTTAACACATTAAATAGATTTGTTTTTACACTTAAAGTTACTTTAGGTTTTTTTTAAAATAGGCCAGACATGCTTAGCAAATGTTGAGTCCGATTTATCGAATTTTTTAACTACCTCCACACACACACACACACACACACACACACACACACACACACACACACACACACACACACACACACACACACACAACAAAAAACACAGAAACACACACACATATATTGTGTATTTTGGCTGCAATAACTCATTTTCGTAAGTTGCGTTAAAAATAAGGTATAGTAACCTGATTATGTCCAATAGTGGATCATATGCAATGTTGGTGAAAAATTCAAGCAGTAAAATAGAAAATAAATACTATGAATCTAAATAAAAATTAGAGACCTGTCATACTAAATCAATTCAGTTGAAATAAATTAATATATTTAATTATTTTTTCTCTTTCTGTTTCTGACAATTTGCCCTTAATATTCATCAATGCTTATTGAAGAGCAGGACTGGTGCAAGGATCTAGCGCTCCCATCGAATGATACAGGGCCCTGACCCTACACCAGATTAATTGTCTTAAGGTTGTATGCCCGTAAAATACAAATTGTAACCTAATTGTGGATCATATGTAATATAGGTGAACAATTCATGTAGAAAAATTGAAAATAAATATATTTAAAAAAAATAACTAGAGACATGTCGTAATAGATCATTTCAGCTGAAACAAATCAACAATATTTCGCTGTGATTTCTAAAATTAACTTGAGATTTTTCTTGTTAAAAAGTTGAGCAATTGTGACCCATTAAATATTAGGGATGAAAAATAGCGAATTTGATATAGGGTTTTTTAAGACTGAAAAACAAAAATAAAAAAAAAACAAAAAACAAACAAATTCACGGATTTAGACGACCCCCCTCCTACCGAATGATGTCGAAATCCGCGAAAATCTTTAATCATTTAATAGTCAGTTTTGCTTTTCTTAATTTGTAATTTATATAAATCTATAAATATGAAAGACAGGATGTGTGTGTGTGTGTGTGTGTGTGTGTGTGTGTGTGTGTGTGTGTGTGTGTGTGTATCATCTCTGTCTGTATGTCCTTTATACAAAGCCACAATTTTTATCCGATTCTCACCAAACTTCACATAAATATTCTTTAGGCTTCCGGTCAGGTCTTCTTATTTTTTCCGATTTCTCCCCGATATCGGAAATCGATACCCCGATATCCGATCAGGTCTGATCAAGATCAGGACTTCAGCCCTTTTATCGTGGTTCTTGCTGGAGAATTTGCTCTGATGTGGTAAAATTATGGTTTTTACTCTCAAACATTAGTAGATCTTCTCAGACGACTCATTTTTCCCGATATCGGAAATCGATACCCCCAGTGTTCTATCGAATCTGATCAAAAACCGATATTCAGCCATCAATATGGCTCATTTTCTCCAAATTTACTCCCGATGGGTACGATAAGTTTTCATGGACTTATTTAGGTTAGTTTATCCTTAGATGACTTATTTGATTCCGATATTGGAAAACGATACCCCGATATCCTATCGGGTCTGATCAAAATCAAGTTTTAGGCCTTTTATTTTGGTTTTTGCTTCGGGTTTTGCTCTAAGTAGATATAATTGTAGATCTTAGTCTCAGCCATGATACCATTTACTCAGAGGACTTATTTAGCCTTTAAAATTCAGTTTTCGACGGAAAACCTATTTGACATCGATACCGGAAATCAAAATTTGACTTACATCCATGAATTTTAGTAAGTTTTACGGCTTCGAGATCAACCTTTTAACAACCTACGTTTTTCGTGCCAACGTCCAAAGAGTCGTCCAAAGAGTCTGAGCTCCAGGACCAGGAATTAGTTTTAAAGCTTTCATTACACCCGAGCAACGCCGGGCTAAAGCTGCTAGTGTAGGTATAAAAAAGCAAATTTTGATTTGATAGTGAGGGTCACAAAAAAACTACTCGGGGACCCCAATCAGGTGGCCGTTTCGTGGGTAGTATGCATCCACCGTAAACACACACACACACACACACACACACACACACACACACACACACACACACACACAAATATATATATATATATATATATATAGTAATGCCAAAAATATTCTTAGCAATTTTTATTGTTCTTTTATTTAGAACCCAATAACGTTTTTGCTAATTCTTAAATTATTTGAAAGCTCCCGCTATCTTCGTCAATGTTTCATATTGAATACTGTCAATATTCTCACTTTCGCACAAATAACCTTGGGAAAGTTTTGTATCTATTTCATCTATGGGTTAAATATTAGGGTAGACTGGACTCTCTACCCTTGGTTGGCAACAAGTCTAAGAGAAGAAAAAATCTAAATTCAAACCTGAGGAGTGCTGTTCTGAGAATTCGTAGCACACTATGCACCAATTATCAGTTCTACAAATAAATCACACACACACACACACACACACACACACACACACACATATATATATATATATATATATATATATATATATATGTTCTAATTTATTTTAACGTTATTTTAATGGATACTCATATTTGAGTAGATGCTCTGTTTTTAATAAATATACTTTTTAATGATAATAAAGACATTTACTCAAATATTAGTGTCCATTAAAAATAAAGTTTAAACAAATAAATTATATATATATATTGTGTGTGTGTGCGTGCGTGTTTGTATTTGTGTGTGTGTGGGGGGGATAAAATATAATAAATGAAAAATAAATATATAAAAATTACTTAT
>JBBBDQ010001646.1:0-210000 GCA_037127315.1 Ascarosepion bandense | reverse complement strand
GTCACACCAAAAGGTAACATTACACACCTAAAAAAAAGACCTATGAGAATTCGAACAAAAATTTAGGCCCATAGAAACATTACACAACAACAACAATACTACCGACAGCTCAATAGTAAAACAACAAATCTAAATATTTTACAAATAAGAATAATAATTCAAATGGAATTAACATATTCTTTGAAAAATTCTGGGACACAGATTTTCTAAACAATCACAAAGCCCATAAAAATCTCACACACAAACAAAAACTAGCATTAGAGAACATTCGTGAAAACAATGACATAATAATAAAGGAAGCAGACAAGGGCAGTGCCGTAGTCATTATGGATAGAACTTACTACAAAACAAATATTTAAGATATGCTAGGAGACGAAAATAAGTACAGATTAATCAACCTTAATATAGATAAAAACAACGCAAAGAAAATACAAAAAACTCTGCTTTACACACAATGGAATATTAACGTAAAAAGAAAAATTTCTTACAGACTTTATATAAAACCCAGCAATTTTTACGAACTCCTAAATCAAACACAATTAAAGCAGCTATCCAGGAAAAAAACTGAATATATTCACGTCCCAAACCCTAGTGATCTTAAATTCAGGCTCCTTGTAGCAGAGGCAGTCTGCCCAATAAGCAGACTGAGCAACCTAATAGATAAAATATTACAACCGTCAGTCAGTCAGTTAAGTGCCATGCGCGATACACGCTTGGGCGATCATGTCAGAAGATTATCCCGCAGTAGATTGCCATTGCTTTCTGCGGTAGACTGGTTGCCGACCAAGGCTATAGAACCCAATCTGTCCTATTATTTAACCCATAACTGGAGGGAATAGACGGATTAATACCTTTCCCAAGAGTATTTGCGCGTAAGTGAATGCAATCAATTCAACTGGAATTCGAACTCGGTTCCCCGATTTCTCGTTCCTAGCCGATATCCACTGCGCCACAACGCACATACATCATAGACAGCATACATTTCCTAAGTTTCATGCAACTGAAAGTAAACCCAGGTACACTCATTGTAACATTTGATATGAGCAGCTTTTACAGCAACATACCCCATGAACTAGGTAAACAGGTTATTACATTTTGGATTGAAAAACAGCCAGAAATACTTTCCACACGCTTCACAAAAGAATTAATTATGCAGAGTATAGAACTAATTTTAGATAACGCATCATTCCAATTTAATAGACAAAATTATATTCAAACAACAGGTACCGCGATGAAGACAAAATAGTGCCAAAATCAGCAACACCCACACTAGCAGATCTAGAAGAAAACCTATACAACCAAATAGGACACAAATATAAGGAAGGCGTAAAGACGGAGTTAACTAATTCATGCAAGAGATATCTAGATGATTGTTTTATCTTTTGGAGATCAACATGGGGTCACATAAATAGGCTACACAATCTACTCCAAAACTTGCACCCCAAAATTAAGTTCACACTCGAATATAGTTATAATGAATTGCCATTCCTAGATATACTCATAAAAACAAAAACAATTACATCATCACAGAAATGTACTACAAGCTCACAGACACCCAATAATACCTCCATTTCAAGAGTCACCACTCTAAAAGTTGTCTAAAATCTATCCTCTACTCTCTGGCACGACGAATTTGCACAATAGTAGCTGACGAAACCCTTCGTAAACTAAGGCCTAGAGGAACCACGAAAAAACACTAAAAATAAGAGGAAATCCCACTCCACTAAGGGTTTCGAACTGGCAGAAGAAATCCCATTAGAATCTCTTCGGAATAATAATAATAATAATAATAATAAGCACGAAAAAGAAGAAAACATTCTCACATGCATCTCCACCGTTCTGTCATCCACCTGATCAGGTTCTTCAAATATGTTATCCGCTGCTTTCCCCTGTCTCCTTTCCCCTCTCTCTTTCGCTCTATCTGGCCTGTTAGTATCAGGTTCTCCAAGCCCTCCTTCCTCATTGCATGTCCCAGGAACCTAAGTTGTCTCTTCCTGATGCTCAGTATTAATTTCCTTTTCGTTTCCATCATTTACGAAATCTCATCATTGCTCACATGCTCGATCCATGATATCCGTAGCATCCTTCTGTAGAACCACATTTAAGCTGTTTCAAGTTTTTCCTTCATGTTTGAGGATATTGTCCAGCATTCTCTGCCATATGGGAGGACAGATATCACGTAACAATTCAGTACTCTTTTCTTTGTTTCTCTTGCTTCAAGTCTCTTCTTCATGTTTGAGGATATTGTCCAGTATTCACTGCCATATAGGAGGACATATATCGCATAACAATGCAGTACTCTTTTCTTTGTTTCCAACGAAATTTTCCTTGTCTCTTAATACTTTACTCAGCTTCTGGAACGTGTCCTTCGCCATAACAATTCGCCTTCAGATCTCAGTGTCGCACATTCCGTCTTCTGTTAGAACTCTTCCCAGGTATCTAAATTTCTGTACCTGCTTGATTTTAGTATCCCCGGCCAGTAATTGTCATTTTCGGCTCCTCCTTTTTCCGATGGACATGCATTCAGTTTTCTTGTAGGTTATGTTTAATCCTTCATTTTAATACATTCTGGAAGAGGTCTTTTAATTTCATTCCCTTGTCTGCTATCAGCACTGTGTCATCTGCATATCTTATATTGTTATGATTGTGAAATCCAGTGACGAATCCTGGCAGGTCTTGCAGCTCTCTCAGAGTTGCCTTGCTGTACAGGTTGAATAGATCTGGTGAGAAGACACATCCTTGTCTTACACACCTTTCTATTCGTGTATATATGCTGAACTCATTTCTGTCCGTATGCAGGCAGTTTGCTGCCAGTATAGGTTCTTGATTATTTTAATGTCTTTCCCGAATATGTCAAAGTTACCAAGCATCTCTACCAAGTCTTTGTGTCGTACTTTGTCGAACGCCTTTGTGTATTTCTATAAAACACAGGTACATGTTCTTCTGCATTTGTACTGCCATTTCTGATAACATTCTGAGCATAAATATCGCGTTCCTTGTTGCGGTGTCTTTGACGAACCCGCACTGTTCTTATCCTATCCCTGGCCTGATTCTATTGTATGCTTTATTCATCAGAATTTGAAAATGAGTTTTATGTAGCTCATTAAGCCGATTGTTCAGTGGAGTCACATTTGACTGCGCTTTGTTTATTTACTGTATAGGTTGAATAGATATGGCGAGAAGACACATCCTTGTCTTACACCCATTTTTATTTTTGCATTTTCCTGTCCTATGCAGGTAGTTCGCTGTCAGTATAGATTCTTGAATATTCTAATATATATATAATATATGTCAAGGTTGCTAAGCACTCTAACAGATATCTGTGGAGTATTTTTGTCGAACGCCTTTGCGTAGTCTATAAAACACAGATAAACTTCCATTTGCATTTATATTGCTCTTTCTGCCCCAGCAAATGATTAACAACTGTGTCTTCTGTCGATTTTTTAATTTTGTTTTTGTAAAAGAGTACTTAACAAGAGCAAGTCCACAATACCCCCGCTAATCAACAAATTTGAGGTCCTCACCTCCCCAGCAGATAAGGCTGAATGTTTTGCCCGCAGATTCTCGAACAATTCGAGTCTGGACTCATCTGGAGTTTTTACACCCGACTTCTCACCTAGAACCGAGGCACAACTGAATGATGTCCACATTACACCTTCGCTTGTCTCTAAGATAATCTTAAAACTTGACCCTCACAAAGCGAGCGGTGGTGACGGAATCCCAACCATAGTCTTAAAGAAATGTGCCCCTGAACTCTCCTCTATCCTTTCTAAGCTCTACAACCTCTGCCTATCTGCTTCCTGCTTTCCTGCCTGTTGGAAATCTTCCTCTATAGTTCCTATATTTAAAAACACTGGAGAACCCTCTGACCCTGCAAATTACCGCCCTATCAGCCTTCTTCCGATCTTTGGCAAAGTGTTCGAAGCCATTATCAACGCCGAGGTGGTTCAGCATCTCACAGCACACAGGCTCCTCTCGGACAAGCAATATGGTTTCCGCTTCACCAGGTCTACTGCTGATATGCTAACGACCATCACCGAGTACATATACCAGGCACTCGACAGGAATGGCGAAGCTCGAACCGTTGCATTGGATATATCTAAGGCGTTCGACAGAGTTTGGCATGCTGGCCTTCTATGTAAACTGCGGAGCTATGGTATAACTGGACATTTGTTTGAACTAATCCAGTCATTCCTCTCTAACCGCACAATGAAAGTGGTATTAAACGGACATGCCTCTCAGAACTACCATACAAACGCAGGTGTCCCCCAAGGCTCCATCTTAGGTCCTACACTCTTCCTGATATATATTAATGATCTCCCTGATTCCATAAGAACCCAAATAGGTTTGTACGCCGATGACACCACAGTTTACTCTCGCCTCCAACAAAAATCTGGTGTAGGCGTCAAAGCTAAACTCGCAGCCGAGATTGAAAAAGACCTCCAATCCATATTGGACTGGGGTAAGAAATGGCTAGTAAATTTTAATGCTTCTAAAACGAAGCTACTGTCAATTAACCATCATCGACAATCTCACCTACCTTCCATTAGCATGGACCAGGCTTGCCTCCCAGAGAGTAAAACACTGCGCCTCCTTGGTCTCACACTTTCATCGGACTTCAAATGGAATGACTATATCGAATCCATTGCTAAATCCGCTGCTATGAAAGTCGGTTGTATGAAAGTTTTTTCCGTCTAAATCTATCCTGCACATTTACAAATCTACCATCCGCCCGTGCATTGAATACTGCTGCCATATCTGGTCGGGTGCCCCTGCTGTTCTCCTCGGGCTTCTCGATAAGGTTCAGAGGAGGGTCTGTAATGTGATAGATACCGACTTGGCAGACCGCCTGCAGTCTCTCTCCCACCGGCGAGACGTGGCTTCCCTGTGTCTCTTCTATAAATACTTTCACGGCTTCTGCTCCGATGAACTTAGATCACTGGTGCCCCCTAAATACGAATTTGCACGAGATACTAGATTAGCAACTAGATCCCACCCTTTTACAGTGAAACCGATAAAATGCAGCCGTAACTTCTACTCCAACAGTTTCTTTCCTCGCACTTCCCGACTGTGGAATTCTCTTCCAAACGATTGCTTCCCCGACGGCTACAATCTCCAGGAGTTTAAATGTAAGGTCAATACACACCTCCTAACACACTAACCTGCTCCCATTCTATCAAGCACTCTTCCCATCTGCCCGACCCTCATCCTCGCTATCCTTACTCATCTGTCACCTTTCTCCTGACATTCCCTATGTCTATCCACTTCTTCTCTTTACCTTCCCCTATGTAGCCCCATGCGCAATAGTGGCAGTGGAATGCCTTGCTTGGGGTGAGATGATTAAAAAACAAACAAAAAAAAACAAACTCTACTCTATAAAAGACCAAAAACGAATGTTCGCTACCAACGCGTTTCGCTCCTTGAAAGTTGTGTTCAAGATAAAACCGACTGTAGTTTCTCGGTATTGATCTCAGCGCCCACTTTTCTTTTTACATTCGCTTTATCCCTGATATTGAGCACTTTAACCCATAAATATATCATGTGAATTTGTTTGATTTTGTTTATTTAAGAAGATACCCACGTATTCTTTTAAAATGTTGAAAAAGTATCCTGCCAAGCGCGTATCTAAAGGATCCAGGAAAATCCCAATCAACTTTGCTGAAAGAAAGTAAAATTCATATATATTTTTTAAATATCTAAATAAATTTTCAGCATTTACATTATTCGGACTATTGTCCTCATCTTTGTTGCCATTTATACAACGTTTAATAATAGATCATTCTATTTTCTATATTTCTGAGATGAGGTAGTATTTAGAGTAAAGTCGGTTAATAGAATTTTTTAAGATAATCCTCGGTTGATATAATTTTTTCACTTCATGCATCCTCTTGAAGAAGTTTCTATTAAATCAAAATTCTTTTGGAAATAAGGAAATGTAGCGGAAATCTGTTTTTATTGAATTTCTATTCGGTGGTATTTTTTTTTTAATCATATCACCCCGAGCAAGGCGGTAACGCCACTGGTATGTTGGGGGCTATGTAAGCGTGAAAAGATTGTAAAAGAGAAAGCCGAAGAACACATCCTAAACAGGGAACAAGGGATAAGCCTCTTCACCTGTTCAATAGACGTGGGTGGAGTGTGAACTGGGCTATAGTTTAGTCTATCTACTCCAATTGAAAAAAAAAAAAAGGAAAAAAAAAAAGAAAAGAGTGAAAAGATTGGAAAAGAGAAAGCCGGAAACCACATCCTAAACAGGGAACAAGGGATGAACCTCTTCACCTCGTGTTTTTGACTTTCAGTTTTCTAGATATTCATTGTCTTTGAGCATTCTGTTATTTTCTTGAGTTAGAAAAATTGTATTTAATTTTTTACATACATAATTTTTTAATGCTTAAATGGTAAAGGAAATATTGCTTCACTTGACCATTATTTCATTTTCTTATCTGATTTAGTTTATCTTAAATATTAAATTATTGATTATGGGAGGTTATGTTTATAATTAAATTCTTGTGGTGAATACGGAATTAAAAGTAACTCTATTCTCTTCACTTTTTACAAATTTCACAATCTAACGTGAAATCTAATTTTGAACAATAAGAAAAAGGATTGACACCGTACTAAAGAAAAAAGACGTAGCCAAAATTATACGATCCGATTCTAACCAATGAAAGGAAGCGATTTGCAAAACTGAGCGAGAAGTTAACAAGCCGATATGAAAAATTCTTTTGCTATAAAAGTAGAGAAATAAAGTTGAATCAGTCAGATGGGAGCGAGATCAGACACTGTCAAGATGTGACAAAAAGAAATTTCAATCCGCTGACCCGGACATAAGGTCCCGACACACATTCGTTCTCCCTTTTCTTCTTGCATGCTATTTTTCTTTATCTCTTCTTCCTCGTCCTCATCATTCTCGCCGTCAACAAAGAAGAAGAAGAAGAAGAAGAAGAAGAAGAAGAATAACAACAACAACAACAACAACAAAACAACAACAATATGACACTACAACTGACTCCTAAAAATTAACTCCGATAAGTACAATTTTTCTTTATTGCTTTACTTTCATTTTGACTTTCTCGTCGGCCATAAAAAGAAAGAAAGTAACATTGGCTTTACTACAAACATGTTAATCTTCTTGCATACATATATTCGCTGCCTACAAGTAGAACTCTGGATTCACTTAACCCCTTACTGCACTTTCTCTTTGAACATTTGCATAGTAATTTCACTTCTTGAACATTCAATGTTATTCTGTTCTGTAAATAAAATTGTACTTTAACTTACAAACGAAATACTTTTATTCTTCCAACCTTCAACATTCTGATGATTAAGAATTATCCTTAAGTTGTAGGGAGTTTGGTCATGTTTGGCAAAAGGCCAATTTAATACACATTCAATCTTCTCTCTACATCAGTATAATGAATGATTGAGATTACGTTAGCACATTGAAAGAATGTCTGTCGCTTTCATTGAAATTTTTGACAAGAAATTTATGCTTTATGAGAACTATTGTCGAAGACATTTCTCTTGAAATGTAACCGTTCCTGGCGAAGTCCATCGTGAAAATGTTTGATTTCTTCACCAAGTCATGGAATTTCAATCCAACTGAGAACTTGTGGAATTTTTTGAAACGGAAAATAGCAAAACAATCACCGGTGAGGACAGAATTAATAGACGGTGAAGAACAAAAAATTCCCCGAACTGTTTACTTAACTGGAATGATGACAATTTCATCAAGTCTAGAAGCAGTAGTTTGGAAAAAAGAAAAAAAGAAAACTATTCACACTAAATGTTGATTTTTAATATTTTATTTCATAAGAGTGAATGTGTCTATTTTTGCACTGTTGATTATTTGTATTTTTGATATAAAAATATTCTAATGTTTTAATAACGAATATTTGCATTATGACGAATGTCCTCACATTTGTTGTCATTTACTATCACTATATTTCAGCTGTTGTACTGGCTTCTTCAGGTGTTTATCTATACAGGTAACCTCCAGGGAATTTTGAATTGAGAGAGATAGTTTGTAATGCTTAACTTTCTTGTATTGTTAGAATAAAGTTATTTGAAGTGCTAAGTGCTTAGCACTTCGGTTGATAAATATAATTAGAGGCTAATTTGACACTGGCGGAAATCTGAACCCTGGAAACATGAACAGAAATGAAACTGTTCACATGACTTCAGACTCTCTTCTCTTGTTGATTTAAATTCTTCCTTATTTTATATATAAAAAGGCATTTTGCATAGTTGAGTTTTGCTGATTATTCCTGTTTTTAGCGGTGCATCGATCTCTACGGATTATTTAATACCGAAATCTTATACTTACCATTAATCTTTCTTTCTATTTCTTGGCTTTACGGCTAATTTCTGTGAAAACAAGATTTTCATTGGCTCGCGAATTTCTTTCCATCTTTCCCCTCGGCTCGCCCGAATTTGAAGAGAGTAGCTAAAAAGGGGGTTGTTATTATCTTTTACCCACCACAGACCCACGGTCAGTGGTAAGGGTTAACCACACACCGGAAGTAGCAAATAATTAAAAAATAATATCAGTAATGAACGCATTCAGTTTTGTCGAAATAAGATTTATTTGTGTTGCCCATCAGAACTTGTGTATCTTTATAAAAATATCGAATGTTTATCGCAACGATTACATAAAGAGTTTTTGTCACAGCTCTTTGGTGACTGTTGCCATGGTAATGGCCCGACTGGCACAAGGCCTCATAAAAGGTGGCTTAGTGTTAGCAAACGTATCACTTATTCTTCGTGTGAATTGTTATTATGCGTGCGACAAACTCACTCTATTAAAACGAAATGTCGGACAAAATCGCTTTGGTTAAATTAACATATTACAAAAATTTAACTAATTAGTGACAGTATTAATCTTTTAAACAAAATTATTTTTTAAATAAAATTATTTTTTAATAAAATTAATTTTTAAATAAAATTAATTTTTTTGAATAAAATTAATTATTTTAATAAAATTAATTTTCTGAAGAAAATTAATTTTTAGATAAAAATCTGATCGATATTTTCTGAATTTTCTAAAATTTCTTGTAGTGAATTTTTGGAAAACAAATGAATTATCTAATTTTGTGAAAAAAATAAAAAAACAAATAAAATTAAAAATGTGAAGTTTTAAAAATACAGGATTAGAATGTGAGACTAGGTAAACATTTCTCCTTAAACAAGAATGATAAAAAAAATAAAAATAAAAATAAAAAAATTGGTAGTGTTATCGATTACGTAAATCTTTGCCATATTTTAATTCAAGTGAAGACTTTTAGGACCAAAGTAGCTGTCTGTGGAGTGTTGGTGTCCAACGAAAAGTTGTCATAAAGGTTTGCCATCTGAAGTTTGCCATCCGAAAATCGCGAATTGGTAAAGGAAAACTAGACGGCGCAAAAAAGACAGTCGATGGTTCTGAACAGAAATCCTGACTTTTATGGGAATTATAGGGAATCAAAAGACAATTAAATGATTACTGATTGGCTATAAAATGATGTGATTACAGAGTGGCTATAAAATAAAATGATTACTGTTTGGTTATAAAATGAAACGATTACTGATTGGCTATAAAATGGAAACGATTACTGATTGGTTATAAAAATAAATGATAACGGATTGGCTATAAAATGAAGTGATTAATGATTGGTTATAAAATGAAACGATTATTGATTGGCTATAAAATGAAGTGATTACTGCTTGGCTATAATATGAAGTGATTACTGATAGGCTATGAAATGAAGCGATTACTGATTGGCTATAAAATGAAGCGATAACTGATTGGCTATGAAATGAAACGATTACTGATTGATTATAAAATGAAATGATAACAGATTGGCTATAAAATGTAGAGATTACTGATTGGCTATAATATGAAATGATTACTGATTGGCTATAAAATGAAGCGATAACTGATTGGCTATAAAATGAAACGATTACTGATTGGTTATAAAATGAAATGATAACAGATTAGCTATAAAATAAAGCGATTACTGATTGGCTATAAAATAAAATGATTACTGACTGGCTATAAAATGAAATGATTACAGATTGGCGATAAAATGAAGCGATTACAGATTATAAAATTAGCTTAGTGTTACTTTTTATTAATCAAAATGACAATTTTGTTCGGGGCTAATTCTTTAAGTGCTGGACGAATGTAAACATATTTTTGTGGGATGGACGAAATGGACTAGAAAGGAATTTGAAGAACTAAATAATGATGACATATTCTCTACTTTGGACAGCGTTGCAATCCGAACACTCATCTTTTCCACTAAAAATCTATCATAAATTTATCTATCTTTAAATCTTCATTTATGTAACTCGGGATGCATATATGGACGTGTAAAGCAGTATAAATAAGAAGAAACCACATTTTGGGCAAAACGGTGCACATGTACTCAGCTTTTATCAAATTGTCAAGTGGGTTTGTTTGTATTTCAACCCAACCAGCAGTTGTGTAGCGGGGCTGGTGGGGATCCAACGTCTTTCAGTGAATCATTTGGGAATCTCTTATGTTCAAGTTATTTTGACATCACCAATTTATTTTAAGTGACTTGTTGGTTCAGAAAAAATAAACAAATAAATAATGAAAAATAAAAACGTAAAAAAAAAAGAAAAGAAACAGACTGTAAAATGATTTTCCTCTGCCGTGGTTCAGTTCGGTGGAGACTATCAGATTCCTCATTCGATAAGAAAGTTAAGCGTTCACAATGATGAAATCAAGTTCTGACTAGCGGTAAGTTTGGAAAACACAGTTTGGAACTCAGCTTGTTGATGTTTACCTACCATAGTCTGACACAAGGCCATATTTAAGAATGAAACTCACTTGTTAAATATCTATTCGCAAGGAGCACCAGTTTCCACATCACTCCAATTGTACGTCTTCTCTTTCATTGGATGTGCGTGGGTGGTGCGGTGGATAACGGCTCGGAATGAAAAATCTGAGAGTCGAGTTCGAATCCCAGTTGAATTTGTTGTTTATCACGTATGACACTTAAATGAACTGACTTTGATCATTGGCTGCCATTTGGTGCTGATATCTACATTCAAACAAGTCAAAATACGAAGTCCAGACGGAAATTATACAGCAATTTAGTATTAACAACAACAACAACAGCAAAAAAACAAACAAAAAAAAAAGCTTAGGGAATCGGCGCCTGAGTCCGCTTCAAATAATCTCTTTAGAATCACACACACACACACACACACACACACACACACACACACACACACACACACACACAGCTAGTTTTCTGCTTTCTTTCTAATTTTCAAAACATACTTCAAATTTCTGTTTCAGGATCTGCCTCGTCCCGTTCTCCTTAATCACGACCACAGCGTCTCAGTAATTATTTTATCTCCAGGGAAAGTTTAACACTCCAAAGATTCAAATATGTGCTGTAGTGACAGGTTTTTTTTGACAAAACATCGCATCATCATGAGTTTCAACTTTTGGATGACGCGACGTTTTGCCAAAAACCATACGCGCGATATGTGCACCGTTATCCAGTATCAATGAATTTCGTTTCAATTCCAACGAGGTAACCCCACTAGAGGGTCTGTTCACGCATGCTCTGTCAAAGTACCTCTGACTGGTTATGAAGTTATATCAAGGCTGCTCAACCGGTTCATGAAATAAAAAAAATTGCCGTGTAGCGTTACAAAACTTTGTTGTTAGCTTTTGACTCAGCTATAATTCAAGCTCATGTCAAAGTGTAATTAATGCAAGATGGGGAAAGTCTCGCGAGATGCGTGAAAAGTAAGTCACCCGGCGAGTTGGATCCAATTTATCAGAACGAAAGCAGTTATACTTCAGCTTTTCATTTTCTCTCGCCTGATTTGACTGAAGCAAACAAAAAAAAAAAACAAAACAAAACAAAACAAAAAAAAACAAAAAAACAAAACAAAAAAAAAACAACTGATGCATAGCACGACCATACCAACTTATTTATTAAGAGCTTAATTTATTTCTCTCTTTCATGTCTGCAAATGTGTATCTGTTTCACTGCCAAGACAAACTATCTTCTAGTTTCTGTAATTTTCATCCCAATAAAGGCAATAAAGCCAATAAGACACAAAGGGGTTACAATATGTAGAGAATGGATTTTTGCTCAAACAGGTACACATATCGTGTTTTCTTTTTACCCATGTAGACAACGCTACCATACCGTGGGTAATGCTTATATTGGGATGGTTAGGTAAATTCCTTTCCATCAATCAACCTACGGATATATGGATACGTCAAGGAAAGATCTCGTAATAATATCAGGCAACGAACTAGTTAATCAGTGTGTTTATAGAACGTCGAAATTTGGGGATTTGGAGATTTTCTTAAAAAAAGAAAATTTATGAATTCAAGCGCAGTACTAGATTGGCGGTTAGTTCTCGTCATTTTACAGTTGAATTAGCTAGATGGAGCCGTAAGTTCTATGCTGACAATTTCTTCGTTTGCACTTCTCACTTGTGAAACTAACTTTTGGCTTTAGATAGATAGATATGAAAAGACTGAGATAGGTAGATCGATAGACAGACTGAGATAGATAGATAGATAGATAGATAGATAGATAGATAGATAGATAGATATGAACAGACTGCTAGAGATAGATAGATAGATAGATAGATAGATAGATAGATAGATAGATAGATATGAACAGACTGCTAGAGATAGATAGATAGATAGATAGATAGATAGATAGATATGAACAGACTGCTATATAGATAGATAGATAGATAGATAGATAGATAGATAGATAGATGAACAGACAGTGATAGATAGATAGATAGATAGATAGATAGATAGATAGATAGATAGATAGATAGCTTAAAAGTGAGATGGATAGATATATAGGTAGTTAGATATAAACAGACTGAGACAAACAAACAAACAAACAAACAAACAAAAAAAGCAATAACTTTCGGCTTACTCTCACAGACCCCGCGTAATGAGTTCGGCCTTTGTGTGTGTGTGTGTGTAATTCTAAAGAGATTCTGGTTGAAATTTAATAAAAATGACACCCCGCATGGACCATTGTTAATAGGAAAATCTTTACTTAAATTCTTCAGTTCTTTGTCTCTTGTAAGGCAGAACTGTCATACTGCAAACCAGACGTTGGAAACAAGAGTCGAATAAATTTATTGTTATTATGCAACAATCCTTTTTCATTGCCCTCCATTATTGGTCACAAGTGAATTGGGTTGCAATCCATTGTGATTAAAGAGTATTACCGTTGCGAACAATAATATTGAGTCTCATGGCTTAAACTCTACCTTGAATGTCTCCCCATATAAAGAAACGTAATTAAATCGAATGAGAATGGTGGAAATTCAACACTGATTTTTGTTACCAATAAACACGTTCTTTAGCTAATTTGATGGCGGCCGATCCGGAAAATGATTTTAGATTTTCATGGTCAGCTACCATTTTTGCTGTACTAAAATTGCTACTTTTTGGAAAAAAATAGGTCAGTTTACGATCTTGGCCGATCGCAACATTTTCGTTAATAATGATCGTAGAAACTAATCAATGTTCAGGTAGACCAAGCAACTTAGGTCAGTTACCGGAAATAAACTATTTTTTTTAAAAGAAGAATAATGAATGAGGATGATATACCCGAGTGATCGTAATAAGGTGTTCGGTTCGAAATTTCTAGCACCTGAAGAAGGTCGGAGCGTACAACGGCCGAAACGTCTTACAAATAGCAACCAAGATAAGGACAATAGTCAAAATAATGTAAATAGCGGACTTACATAACATTGAGCATGACAGACAATCAAGAAAAAGAAAACTTTTATCATAGTTCTTATGTTCACGAAGATTTTATTTCTGCTGTAAGTTTTTTAAATGATTTGATAAAAAATATTTGTTGTCTTAGTATATTTAATCCCGTTATTTTTTTTTTAAGATTTAGGGTCTGATAGTTATTGAAAGAATAATATCTGTCAATAAACAAACCAATATTTGATGTTTTAAATACGAACTGAGGTTTCTATGATTTTACTTTGAGGAATATTGCCATCGTTCAATATCATATATACAGAAAACAGAAAGAAAAAAATTCTTTAAAAAAAATGAGGCATTGCTGTACAGTAAAAATAGATTCAGATTCAGAGCCCTCAAATTAGCTAAAAACATGTTTGGTGTCTCAATACCATTTAAAATTTTTTTTGTTATATATATATATATATATATATATATATATATATATATATATATATATAAATGAGTAATAGATTTCGGTATTAAATAACCTTAATAAACTTGTCTCTCTTCTACAAATACTCTCACGGCTTCTGCTCCGATGAAATTAGCTAACTGGTACCCTCTATATATAAATTTACTCGAGCCACAAGATTAGCAAATAGGTCACACCCGTTTACTGCGAAACCAATAAATTTTAAACGCAAATTCTACTCCATCAGCTTCTTTTCTCGCACTTGCCGCCTGTGGAATTCCCATCCATTTACTTGCTTTCTCGACAGCTACAATCTCCAAGAATTTAAATGTAAAGTCAATAGTCATCTATCTCACTAACCTGCATCCTCTCTCTCATGCTCCCTTTTGCGTCCACTCCACTCTCATCAATATTCTCATACTTCTCTTACCCACTTCCTGACATCCCCTATAACCTGTCACTCTTTCTTATAAGTTTCCTCCTATGTAATCCTCTACAAAACAGTGGCAGTAAAAGGCCTTGCTTGGGGCGATATAATTACAAAAAAAAAAAAAATAATAATTTTATATATATAAAAATCATTTTCACAGCCAACATTGCCTGATGAGGAGATTCTATCTCGAAACATAGAAATATCCGTGTCGCAATGTACATTTAATTCATAATCATATATATATTCATAATTATATATATATATATATATATATGTGTGTGTGTGTGTGTGTGTGTGTGTGTGTGTGTGTGTGTGTGTATGTATGAAATGTATATGTATGTAAGTATAAATATATATATTCATATATATGCAGTTTGTTATGTATATCATGTCATTTATATATTATATATGCGCGGTACTTATTTGAAAGCGCTCATTATCAGTTACAGAACTAAAATATTTATTTAGATAGGTGTGAGTTTGTAACCCTGAGCTTAAAAAAATTAATCATTTTGTCTAATGATCGCAAGAGCGTGAAACCCAGGGTCACAAACTCACACCTATATATATATATATATATATATATATATATAAATAAATTACGATGTTCAAATCAGTTGTATGGCCATTTCTACATGAAATCCCTAAGAGAAATTTCACGCATCATCGGCAACTTCTTTATTTAAAAATAAACCAAGATATTTTACCGGCGGAAGTTAAAAAAAAAAAAATATACATCACAGAAAAATTAAAGGGATGGGATTGATAAGAAAGTCGACAGAAATCAATGTCTATTTTTAGATCTTTGGAAAACCTTACTTTTAAACTGAGTTAAGAGTTGTAAGTTAAAATTTAGCCTTATCTGGCTCTAAGAAATGGCAGGGGAAAGATAAGGGAAAGAAGTGGGAAAGGGGTGGTTGACAGGGGAGTAAGCTGAGAAAAGAAAAGAAAAAAGAAAAAAATTAATCTCCATAGAAACATTAACGGCCATGTTGACAAATGAATCATAGGGGTTTTTGGTTTAAATAAATGGGATTAAGTTATTAGAAAAAATCTTTTGAGGGGAAAACCTTGACATATAATTTAAATATAAAACTAGATTTAAATTAAAAAAATAAGATTTATAGAAAATTAATAAAATTTACAAAAAACATAGAATAAAATAAAATATAAAATATAATAAATATAAAAATAAAGATGAAAAAAAATTTTTACTTAAGGAATATAATAAATTAATAAATTCAACTATAAGTACTTACACACCCCCTACACACACTCACACATATACATATATACATATATATATACACATCACGCATACACACATACATATACATATATGCATATATACAGAGACAGAAAATCTAAGCAAGAGCCAACAACCTACCACGGTTTTGCCCTACGGCTCGTCAGGGAAATTGACCAATTTCCCTGACGAGCCGTAGGGCAAAACCGTGGTAGGTTGTTGGCTCTTGCTTAGATTTTCTGTTTTTGTTTGCTCTCCTTTCATATTGAGCGCTTTAGAGTTAGGGTTTTCGTCTTGGGTTTTTTTCTTTCTTACGAGTGCTTGACTTTTTGTTCATGTACTTCGTTTGTTTCTTTTTTGCTTCCCCTTATTTTCCCTCCGAGTTTCGTCCTCGGTGGGTTCTACAAGACGATTGAAATTATAGCTTAATTAATACTAGTTTTGGTAGAGTTAGTTCTCTTACTATTGTTATTGTTGTTGCTATAGTTAATATATATATATATATCGAAAGGAAGAGATTCTTCTAAGTTAAAATAACCTTTTATAAAATTAACATTTGTAACCCTGAGTGTTTACTCGCACGGGTTGAGTTTTGCTGTTTATTCTTGTTTAACGGTGCATCGATGTCTATGGGTTATTTGATACCGAAATCTTATACTCATTTCTTTCTATTATTTATTTATTTTTTGAGGTGTAATAATGGTTTTAGTGATATAAGTTCTATTAACTCATAGCTGGTGGGGGTAGAAGAAGTGGATACATATCTTTCTCCAAGGGTATTTGGGTATAAACCCGACTAGAATTCGAACTCTGCTCTCATATTAACAATTCTGAGCCATTATCCATTAGACCCACCCGGACAGCACTTGGTATTTCGAAATGGCCACCCAACTTGTCAATGATAAGGCTCGACGTTGATAAATTTTGATCATACGGGAACCTGTGTTTCAACATGGTACGGCCGTCAGCCCTTGGGTTTTTTGTTTGTTACCCCCACCCCCACCAGAAACATTCTCTTTTATTTTCCAATTCCCATGCTCTTTCTAGAGTCCAATGCAAAAATAACATTAAAAAGAATGAAAATCTTTTAAAAAATATCTTTAAAAGCTCAATTGTATTGATCAATTTAAAAGAAAACAGGCGACTTGCAAATTATATGGATTAAAGTTTATTGACAAATGCATGATACACGATGATAAATGGCAAGAAAAAAAATGGTTGTTTGAAGTCGAAAGTAACCCCCATATTCCCCCCCCCTTCCCCTATTAAAAAACTTTCGAAGCTTCTTTGCCGGCAACTCAACCGGAATTACAGTGAATGAATAGTCAAATCGGTGCCGACAATTGCCGCATCCTGTTAAAAAAGAAAAAGAAAGAGAGACACGTTGAAAAGCTGCCAACGAGAATTTGCTTCTTAAATTTCTCCCAAGATCTGGGTAAGCATAGGGTGGGGGCTGTTCAGAATAACATTAGTAGTTGTGTTTCCATTAAAAATCACGATTTATTATTTGAGAATTGTATTAAAACCTATAGGTACCTCCACTAACTCACAGAAAAAACAGCGTAGTATAAAGGTTGGTTGGTTGTTTTTATAGCAAATCAACCTCGGCGGGTCATTTCTTGCCAACTAAATTTTTTATTTATTCATTGCTGGTAATACTTTTTTCTTTCAACAATTTTATTGTTGTTTTTATATAAGTTTTGTGTCTAGTAATACTTTTTTCTTTTCGAGTATCAAGATTCATTGTTAAGGGCAGGGCTCCCAAGTCCTACCCTTGTTATTTAACCCATAACTGGAGGGAAGAGACGGATTAATACCTTTCCCAAGGGTATCAGTGCTTAAGTGAATGCAAGGTATTCAACTGGAATTCGAACTCGACTCAACGATTTCTCTTTCCGAGCCGATATCCACTGCACCACAACGCACATCCGTCACTAACACTTACAGTACCTGGTATTCCCAAGCGGTCACTCATCTAAATACTGACCAGGCTCAACTTTGGTGATCGAGCGAGAACCGGTGTATTCAACGTGATAGGCCGTAAGCCTTAGTATAAAGGAAAAAGGCCCCAAAGTAAAAGAAACACAATTTTATCGGTAAAATGTTTGTGTTTTTATTACGAGAATAAATCAAAATATTTTTAATTATTTAAAAAAAAATTAATTCTTTCTAACACGTTCGAAATTTTGGTAGAAAATCTTTTTTTTTCTTTCGTTCGTGATTGACGCGATTTTTACAAGGGTTTATTACGGCAAACGTAATTATTATTCAAAAAGTCACTTTTTTCCCGGTGAAAAACATGGTCGGATTTTGATGAAAAATTGAAGACTTATTCATAATTACTTTTAGAAAATCTTGGTAAAAATATTTTTTCCATATGTTAGCCCACCCCCATTAAACCCCATTAAACCCCACCCCATTAAACCCCACCGCCATTAAACCCCACCCCCATTAATTTCCGAAAATGTCTAGAAGTTCGCGAGAATTACTCCATATTAATTAAATTCATTGGGGAATGCTTTTTTTAAACTAGCCAATTTTACGAAAATCTGCACCGAATTGCAAAAACAAAAATGCAATGAAACTATGCCATTTTTATTTATTTAGATAAATTTTTAATTGGTTTTATAAACAATATATATAAAGGATATCATTAATCATTAGTAAATTTCATCTCTTAGCTTTTAATTAAAGATAAAATTAAGCCTTCAAAAAATTTTTATTTTTAAAAATTCAATTTAAATGTAAGTATCGAAAATGAATGGATTTATACATTTTTTGTTCTTGAGAAATATTAAACATTGCTTATTTATTTAGTCAGTTAACTGCCACATGTGACATATACATTGGCGATCATGTCTTGAAAGTGATATGACGGACTAGACAGAAGGTTTTCCCGCAGTAGGTTGTCATTACTTTCTGCGATAGACTGGTTGCCAACCGAGACTATAGAACCAAATCTGTTCTGCTATTTAATATATAACTGGAAGGAAGAAACGGATTTATAACTTTTCCAAGGGTATTTGTGTATAAGTGAATGCAACGAATTCAACTGAAATTCGAAATCGGCTCTCCGATTTCTCATTCCGAGTTCATATCCAATGCACCACAACGCACATTCTATTTTATTTATTAAAATGCTTATTTACAAGAATAATTTGATATTTACAGCATTCTAAAAACTAATACAATTCAATATTTATCATTTACCAATTTATAATGAAATAAACATGAAAATCTTTATTCATAAATTTATAAACGTTTGCTAAAATATTTATTTATTTATTAAAATACTGGCAGTATAGCCCGGCGTTGCTCGAGTGTAATGAAAGCTTTAAAACTAATCCATGGTCCTGGAGCTCAGACACTTTGGACGTTGGCATGAAAGACTAAAAAGCAATAGTTGTTTCCAGTTAAAGTGAAACCGTAGACTGAAAGAAAAATGAATGGATGTAAGTCAAATTATGATTTCCTGGTATCGATATCAAATAAGTTCTTTTCATCGTAAACTGAATTTTGAAAGCTAAATAAGTCCTCTGAGTAAATGGTATCATGGCTGAGACTAAGAACTATAATTATACCTAGTTAGAGCCAAACCCAAAGCAAAAACTAAAAAAGGGCTGAAAAAAAAATACTGACATACAGGCAGATAAACAGACACGCACACAAACAGCTTGACTTTATATATATATATATATATATATATATATATATATATATATATATATATTATCGATTTTCTGCACTATTGTGAGAACTGCAACCTGAAACTTGTGAATATTATTTCTGATGTCTTCATCTATAAGTGTATCAAATTTGATTAAAATCGGACCACTCTTTCTAAAACCTGATTTTTTCGATTATCGATTTTCGATATTTATTGGGGGTACCTCGACACAAAACCAAGCTAAGAACACTCGCAGACGCTTATAGTACAACTGTAAATTCTCAAGAAAATCGGTTCATCCGTTTCGGAGTCTATAGGTAACGGACGCACACACACACACACACACACACACACACACACACACACACACACACACACACACACACACACACACAGAGCTCCATTTATAAATAAGTTTAGATGTGAACCAACTGTAATGAAATCTTTATTATTTACACTTTTCAACCATTCTAATAAACAATAAAAATAGCGTAAATAAACAATAGTTTATTTTTGTTGTCAATTCTCAAGAACATAAAATTTATAAATTCACTTACACATGTTTAAGTTTTATTATAAATCTAATAATCACTTTTTCAAACAACAAACATTGCCGAGGAGTGAAGGTAGTTAAAATAATAGCGGTGTAAATGGAAAGAACGTCTTTTTGGTACTCAGTTTTTTTCGGGCTCGTTTGCTGATTTTTTTCAATTTGAAATAGAGTTTGAAAAAATTGTTTTCTTTCAAATGATATTTATATTTTCTATTTATTTGAAATTCAAAGATTTAAGAATATCGCATCACCGTAAATGTTGAGAGTGTGCAAAAGTATTTAGCTTGCTTTTAATTGAAATTAAGTAATTATTATTAATTGATAAATATATTTATCGATCTTCGAAAGTGTTTTCTTGAGTTTCTCGAACTTTAAACACCAACGAAGTTTTTGAATTTTTATTTTCATGAAACTTATTTTGATTTTAACGCAATGAATTTGTTGACGTTCAGTTGTAAAAAAAAACAAAAAAAAACACACACACAAAGATTTTAGCCGAAAAAAAGCAAAATTTTTGTTCTAATAAAATTAGGAAGAATATCCGATCATTTTATCTTAAACTCTTATTCTTCTGAAATCCTGTTGGGGTCAGACCAAGTTCAAGTGACATTCTAATGGACAGAAGACAAAGATTTTTTGTTTTTTTAAGCGAGCATAAGCCATCGAAGACCCCTCGCCATCGAAGACCCCTCGCCATCGCATTCTATTCTAGGCTGGTTCGTTGCAACTTGTCTTTTTTCTTTACCAAGAAGGGCTGTCACCTTTTTATCCTCCGAGCGAGGCTGGTTTTTAATTCATAGTTTTTCAATTCCTTAACCGGTTGCCATCCATGACTATATAACTCATTCTATTTACCCATAGCTGGGGAGGGAGAAGGGATGCATTCATACCGTTCTCAAGGGTATTAGCACGTAAGTGAATGTAATAAACTCGACTGGAATTCGAACTCGGCATTCCGATTTCTCAATCCGAGTTGCGATCCATTAGATAGACGTAATGAGAGATCAGCAACAATAACGACTTATGGCTATATCTAAACTTATTTATAAACGGAACTTTGTGTGTGTGTGTGTGTGCCTCTGTGTGTGTGTGTGTGTGTGTGTGTGTGTCCGTTACCTACAGACTCTGAAACGGCTGAACCGATTTTCTTGAAAATTTACACAGTTGTACTATAAGCGTCTGCGAGTGTTCTTAGCTAGGTTTTGTGTCGAGGTATCCCCGATAAATATCGAAAATCGATAATCGAAAAAATCAGGTTATAGAAGGAGTGATCCGATTTTAATCAAATTTGATACACTCGTAGACAAAGTCATAAGAAACGATATTCAGAAGTTTCAGGGTTGCAGTTCTTACAATAGCGCAGAAAATCGATTATATATATATATATATATATATATATATATATATATATATATATATATATATATAGTCAAGCTGTTTGTGTGCGTGTCTGTTTATCTGCCTGTATGTCTGTATTTTTTTCAGCCCTTTTATTTTAGTTTTTGCTTCGGGTTTGGCTCTAAGTAGGTATAATTGTAGTTCTTAGTCTCAGCCATGATACTATTTACTCAGAGAACTTATTTAGCTTTCAAAATTCAGTTTACGACGAAAAGAAACTTATATGATATTGATAATAGGAAATCAAAATTTGACTTACATCCATTCATTTTTCTTTCAGTCTACGGTTACGCTTTAACTGGAAACAACTATTGCTTTTTAGTCCTTCGTGCCAACGTCCAAAGAGTCTGAGCCCCAGGTCCATGGATTAGTTTTAAAGCTTTCATTACACCCGGGCAACGCCGGGCTATACTGCTAGTAGTGGAATAAAAGTTCCGAGACACAGAAAATAGATTCTTATCGTAGATCGTAGCAACTTGAGAAGACGATTATTTCCCTACCTTATTAATCAGGAACTTTGCATTTTCACTCGGAGTCAGCCCTTTACGATCTCTCTTGGACATTGCTAATATCATAACTTCGGAATTCTTCATTTTTAGGGCTAACCCCTGGTAATTGGAACCGCGGAAAATGATCAGTGACATGAATAGATAATTATTTTGCTCGAAATTAGAAATCGAAGTTTTGATTCATCGAACGTGTTCGACAGAGATTTTCTCTACTCATTATCCGCTTGGCAATTATTTTAGCAACTTTTATTTTCTTTAACAATAAACTTTTTGGTACCATTTCAGGCGCAAGTGGTGGGTAGAGGAAACGAAAACAAAAAACAAAAAACATTCAAATGAAAATTCTAACCAAAAAAAAAATCGATTTCCGGAATAAGATCGATTGCGGTTAAAAATAAAATTAAAGCAGACAGTCAGTTAAGGGCCATACGTGATACACGCTTTAGGCGATCATGTCTCGAAATAGACATGACTGACTAGGCAGAAGATTATCCTGCAGTAGGTTCCCATTGCTTTCTGCGGTAGACTGGTTGTCAGCCAAGCCTATAGAACCCAATCTATCCTATTATTTAACCCATAACTGGAGGTAAGAGACGGATTAATACTTTCCGAAGGGTATTTGTGCGTAAGTGAATGCCAGGAATTCAACTGGAATTCGAACTTGGCTCCTCGATTTGTCCTTCCGAACCGATATCCACTGCACCACAACGCACACCCTGCCTTACAACGAACATCCCACAAGCAGACAGTATTTCCTCTAAGAATATGTTAAAATTTGCTTACTTCGACAATGCGGAGTTCCGTATGGTTAAACGAGACTTTCTTTGGAATAACCAATGGCATTCCTTCAGCACCAATTTCTGCCAAAATAACAAACAAAATAATGAGATACTGTGAGATTTGACAACATGAAATCGAATATTTATTTATTTTTAACCGAGAAGTCGTTAAGCGAAAATAGGTAAATAGATCGACAGCATCAAAAACTCGAAACAGTGAATTTAAAAAAAGTATTTAAGAAAAAAAAAAAAAAAGAAGAGACACATTGTACAGCAGCACAGTAACCATATGCCAGGATAATTCCAATGTCTTTTGATCTCCTTTTTGAAGACATTTTTGACTGCTGAAATAGGAGAGTTCCACTCTTTCACTTCTATATATGCAGTGTCTTTTCAGTACGTAGGCGATCATCGACTCTCCCTTGGACCCGTCGCTCTTAACATATCTCTCCCAAATCCTGCTTCACCAACCATCTGCTCAAGCCCATTAAATATGTTTCGCACAGCTTACCTCCTGTCTCTTTCCTTTTCTCCGTCATGTGAGTATTAGATTCTCCAAAACCTCTTTCCTCATACGTGTCCCAGAAATCTCAGCAGTTTCTTCTTGATGATAAGTATGAGTTTTTTTCTAGTTTGCGTTCTGTCTAGCACCTTGTCGTTGCTCTTTCACAACCAACCGTGAAAAATAATATTTTCGTATATTCAGACGATCGAGTTTTTTTTAATGGATGTCTTCAGTTAGATTTATACTCTGGTCTTTAAGCAAAATATTTCTCAAAACTGATGTTATCATCAGTTCAATTTACAATTCGAAATATCGACATTTAATCAAATCTGAGACGTTCAGTTTCAAACGAGAAAAGGTCAAGACATTTAAGTATATCGGGGTCAGGTATTTTAATAATTTCCTTCCATAAACAGGGACCAAGCGAGTTTCCCCGAGAGCAATACACTGCACCTCCTCGGCCTTACCCTATCTTCCGATCTTAAGTGGAGCCATTTCATTGAGTCAATAGCTAAATCCACTGCTAGGAATGTTGGATCACTGTGTCGGGCCAAGATGTTTCTTCTACCTAAATCCATCTTGCAATTTACAAATCAACCGTCCGTCCGTGCATGGAATACTGCTGTCAAATATGGTCAGGCACCCACGTTGTTCATCTCAGTGTTCTTGACAGGCTCCAAAGAAGAATAAGTAATGTGACTGGTACCGACTTGGCGGCTCGACTCCAATCACTTTCTCACCAACAGGATGTGGCTTCCCTTTGTCTGTTCTATAAATATTTTCATGGTTTCTGCTCCAACGAACTTAAGTCACTAGTGCCCCTGCTACATGGCAACTGGGTCCCACCCATCCACCGTTCGATCAACCAAATACAGCCGATAATTCTACTCCTGCAGCTTCTTCTCTCGCACTTCCCGCCTGTGGAATTCTCTTCCATATTCTTGCTTTCCTGACGGCTACAACCTCCAGGAATTTAAATGCAATGTCACTACCCATCTCTGAAACACTTGACTCCAGTTCTTTCTACATCATCCTGTATACCTTTTTCTTTCTCTCTACCATTGCAACTGTCATCACACCTGTATTCCCATCCTTCTCTTGCCCCTTTCTCTGACACCCGCTGTAACTGGTTCATTTTTCTCTTTATTCTCCTCCTATCTAATCCTTTTCTCTTATTTAGTCCCCTGTGCATCAGAGACATTACCGCCTTGCTTGGGGTGAAACGATTAAAAAAATCGTATGTCATTCTGAGTTTTAAAGCGAGTACATATGGGGTATATTCTAAAACAGGACTAACTCGGGATAAATAAATCCTCAGAAATGTTTCTTTAAGTGGTATGAAAAAGATTCTTTGTGTTCTCTGATTACCGTGTTGAACGCTCATTCGGTGCGGTTAGAAGATTGAACACTCTCAACTGCTGGCGTATTTACATTTCGTAAAAACATTACACGCTATAAAATGTGCCATTCTCTGGCGTGCGCCAATATCCTGGTAGGTGAACCTTCGACTGCTGACATATTAGTCGGGTTTCAAGCCCGGCTTGAAGCAATCAGTTAATCTATACATAATCTGAAAAGCTGTGATACAACGAAAAAGACCTGTCTGCAGATGGTTTATATATATATATATATATATATATATATATACTGTGCAAAAATATTAGGACAAGAACTATTTTATTTTTTATGACGCATATTGACAATTTAATTAAGGTAATTTTATTTGATTTACTCAACAAATGTTTTAACAAGTAAAAAATATTTGTTACAAAATTAATTTAATATTTAGTATAATAGTCTTTTGCTTTGATCACAGCCTTCATTCTGTCAGGCTTCTTCAATGTATCTAATGGTATCTCCTGCCAAGCAGCTTGTATTTGTTCCCAAAGTGTCTTGTGAAGTAACATTAGATTTATCAATTTTTTTATCCAAAATATCCCATAGATGTTTAATAGGATTGAGATCAGGGGGCCAATTCAAATTCCGAAGCCTTCCTTCCTCTTCCTTTTTAGTTAAATAATTCTTACAATGGTTTGAAGTATGTTTAGGGTCATTGTCTTGTTGATAAATAAATCCTTGACCTATTAAACGTACCCTAGATGAGACACCATAGCGGATAAGTGTGCAAAAGTGTTCGGACAGGGGTGATTTGAAACTTTATTTTGATGACTCATAAAAGATAAAATAGTTCTTGTCCTAATACTTTTGCACAGTACTGAATATATATATATTTGGAGTAGATAAGCTGAACTATCACCTGGTTCACACTCCACCCACATCTATTGGACAGGTGAAGAGGCTCATTCCTTGTTCCCTGTTTAGGATGTGGTTTCCGGCTTTCTCTTTTCCAATCTTTTCACTCTTACGTAGCCTCCTGCGCATCAGTTGCATTACCGCCTTGCTTGGGGTGATGTGATATATATATATTACTATACGTACCAACAACACAGTAACACTAATAAAAACCAAAGTTAGAAAAAACTAACGCTAACTTATTTAATGTAAATCGTCAACAACCCAACGAGGACTACCACGTGGGTTAAAGGGGGAAGAAAAAAAAAGAAACAAAGCCAAATAACAATGAGTCAAGAGCTTGTTTGAAAGAAAAAAAAACCAAGAATTGTTTTTCATTTTTTAGTGACTCATTGTATGTGTGTGTGTGTGTGTGTGTAAGGATGTTTATGTCATGTTGTTAGCATTTTTTGTTTTCAATGTTATTTGACGAACATTTCCACGTGGTCGCTAGTTGTGTTTTCTTTTTTTTTTAATCATATCACCCCGAGCAAGGCGATAACGCCACTGATGTGCAGGGGGCTACGTAAGAGTAAAAAGATTGGAAAAGAGAAAGCCGGAAACCACATCTTAAACAGGGAACAAGGGATGAGCCTCTTCATCTGTTCAATAGACGTGGGTGGAGTGTGAACCGGGCGATAGTTTAGTCTATCTACTCCAATTTACTGTTGTTGAATTGTGTTAGAGCCACGTGTGTAAAAACGTTGGAAGAATTTAAATCTTTTTTAATGTAAGTAAAATATTGGGTTATTGAAATGTAGCATTTTCATTATGGTCCGTTAGTTGTGTTTTGTGCATACAGTAGTCAAGCTGAACTGTTGTGGTGGAGGCATGAATTCCTCTTCCCTTTCTTTTCTTGGTACTCGAGCTGAGAGAGGTCAAAGATTGAGGAAGTGGAAAGGTAAAAAATATGTCACAAGGCGATGGACGGGGTTAGTTCTTATAAATGCTGGGAAATTAAAAAAAAACTGTCAGAAAATATTTTTTTCTTTTTGGTCTCAGAAACTTTGCGTGTTCGTATCATGTCGGGGTCACCATTATGAATGTTAGGGTTATTTTTGCTGGGTTGCTTTTTGGTTCTTTCACTTAATCACCCAATATTTGCTGATTTGCTTTGGTCGCTGAAATAAATAGGCAAAGGGGAAAAGAAAGAGATGGAGACACTCGGAATATTTAGGGCTGGTTTTATTCACGAGGCGGTGACGATATTTTGAGAGGGAAAATCTCCTTGAGCAAAAGGTAGCCGTGGAGAGACCCAGCTAAAATGAGCCGGAGATTCCCCGGTTTCTGTTAAGCGCCAGGAAGCCTCTTTGCTCGCTCATGCCCGGGTGGTCTTTCCCGTTAGAAGCCTCCTGGAAAATTATTATTCTTTTTATTTGTCTTTATTATATTGACTCACAGGCGTCTTTTCTACAAATACTTCCACGGCTTCTGATCCGATGAACTTAGCTCACTGGTTCCCTCTGTATATAAATTTACTCGAGCCACAAGATTAGCAACTAGGTCCTACCCTTTTACTGTGAAATCAATGAAATGTAAACACAAATTCTACTCCAACAGCTTCTTTTCTCGCACTTCTCGCCTGTGGAATTCCCTTCCATTTACTTGCTTTCCCAACAGCTACAATCTCCAAAAATTTAAATGTAAAGTCAATAGTCATCTTCTATCTCACGAACCGGAATCCTTTCTCTCATGCTCCTTTCTCCGTCCACACCACTCCCATCAATATTCTCATACTTCTCTTACCCACTTCCTGACACCCCCTATAATCTGTCACTCTTTCTCATAACTTTCCTCCTATGTAATCTCCTGCACAACAGTGACAGTAAAATGCCTTGCTTGGGGCGGATATGATTATAAAAGAAAAAAGTCATGATCTCACTAACCTGCATCCTCTCTCTTATGCTCTTTTCTCAGCCCACTCCACTCTCATCAATATTCTCATCCTCCTCTTACCCACTTCCTGACACCCCCTATAACTTGTCACTCTTTCTCATAACTTTCCTCCTATGTAATCTCCTGCACAACAGTGACAGTAAAATGCCTTGCTTGGGGCGGATATGATGATAAAAAAATCTTGTGTTTTTATTTCAATCCCTACTTTTATTAGTATTAGAATGAGATGAGCGTTACTTTGAATCTAGCTGCAGTGGCTTGGAGACTTCGGATCAGAGATCATAATTATTCCCAAATCTGGAACGAGAACAATCTACTCGGATGAAACATTGTGGTAACAACAACAAAGATGAGGACAATAGTCATGATGCGGAGCCGATTATGGTAGCGACTTCGCGGACTTTTAAGAAAAGTTGAAGTGACACCGGAAAGTCAACGTTGACAAAAAAAACAAAAAACAAAAAAAACAAAAAAAAACATGATGCAAGGTGAAAAAGTTGCCTTAGTCTGACAACTTTAGTGATGTTTTACAGTTCAAAACGATCTCTTGTATTGTTGCGGGGCTGTTGTTGATTGAGTGGTGTCCACCTCTCGTAGGCTTAAGACGTCGGTGCGTGCGGTTAACAATACGGAGGTCAGGAAATGGGGCCTGAGTTGTTAGTCGTTTCTGCACCGGGTAGATAGGATTGGTCCGTCGCGTGTTTGCCATAGTTGAGTAGCGTAGACAGTGCTAACTGTTGAAATGAGGTTCGCTCTGTTTGACCGGTGTGTAGACTACTTTAGCAGTCGGTGGTTGATCCAGTAAGGTAATTTAGAATGATTTTCTTTTCGAAATATCGCATTAAAAATTCGGACTAACAGTTGTGAAAATAAACAAAAAAAAAAAAAATGAAGAAGAAATTATTTAAAAAAATTTACTGAAGCGAAAATGCCATTTGTCGATTCTTCGAATAAATGTTTATTTAATAGAAAAAATATTACGTTTCTCCTCACTAACTGGAAGAATTTCAAAATCGCACTGAGAAATTAAAAGTAATTTTTTCAAAAATAAATTTGTCATTACTCTTCCAATTTTTAAGGTGTTCTCGATATATTTACAGGAGGGATGTGACTGACATCCACCCAACAAATAATAGCAATCAATGTCTGCTTTTAGATTTTGGACAACATTACTTTTAGATTGAGTTGTAAGTGAAAAATTGAAAAAATTGGTTTTGTCTAGCTCTAAAAAGGGGAATGGGGGAGTAAAGGAAGAAATAGGAAGTGGTGTTTGACAGGGAAGGGGGCTAAACAAAATGGAAAGAAAAGGAAAGAAAAAGGAAAAAGAAAAGGAAGAAAAATAAAGAAAAGAAAAATTTCATTTCCGTAGAGACGCTAGGGACGTGTTAACAAAACTAGCGTTTTTAAATGGGATGAAGTTGTAAGAAAAAAGATTTTTAGAAAAAAAAATTATTTTGGGGAAAAAGCTGACATACAATTTATTTAAATTAAATTAAATTAAATTAATCTAATTAATTATAAACCTATATTGAAAATAAAAATAAAATTTATAAAATTTATTCAAAAAATTTTTTTTAAAATTAAAAAAAAATTTAGGTGCGGGGAAATATTAATATTAATTAGGATCGGGTCTTTGGGATTTACCTTCCTGCTTTTCCTTTTGGATTAAAGTCTTTTACATATATATATATATATATAAATATATATATATATATATATAGAGAGAGAGAGAGAGAGAGAAAGATAATATTTGTTCAATTAAAAAGATTACTATATATTCATTAATGAATAAATGCTGAAAATTTAATTTAAATCTGATTATTCCCTGATTTTTGTTAAATTTTTACAAACAACGGTAGCGTATTTTTGCTTTCATTTTTGAAAATTGTATGCATTTCTTTGGTACCTAGAAATTTTATATCGCCTCGTTTTGAAGCACTGGTTTGCAAATTTCACTTGTAATTACTGCAGTGAATAGAATCATAGCTTGCTTCACATTCATAGCCAGACTACAGACTGGTGCTAATACTTTTTGGGAAGTAGGAATACAGACGCAAGTACACATCAGGAAAGCCGGTCTTTAAAAAGAAGAAGAAGAAAAAAAAAGAATTTGAAAATTTAATACATGAATCGTTCTATCATGAAACTGGAATTGTTTTCGTCATGGTCAATTGACAGAACAAATATTACTGCTTAATTTAAATATGTGCGTAGTGGTGCAGTGAATATCGGCTCGGAAGGACAAATCGTGGTGCCGAGATCGAATCCCAGTTGAATTCCATGCATTCACTTACGCTCAAATACCCTTGGGAAAGGTATTAATCCGTCTTTCCCTCAAGTTTTGGGTTAAATAACAGGACAGATTGGGTTCTATAGCCTTGGCTGGCAACCAATCTCCTGCAGAACGTAATGGCAACCTACTGCGGGATAATCTTCTGCCCAGTCAGTCATGTCTATTTCCTGACATGATCGCCTAAAGCGTGTATCACGTATGGCACTTAACTGGCTGACAGTATAATAGTTGAAATCATGATTAAGGCTTCTACTGGGTATAAAGTGGGGGATCATTTCATATTATTATGAAGTAATAAACTGATCCCCCACTAATTACTACTTAATAATATAGTACATATCTTCCCCCTCTATCTTTAAGTTAAATAACAGGACAGATTGGGTTCTATAGCCTTGGCTGGCAACCAGTCTATTGCAGAAAGTAATGGCAACTTACTGCGGGATAATCTTCTGCCCAGTCCGTCATATCTTTTTTGAGACATGATCGCCCAAGCGTGTATCACTTATGGCACTGACAGATATATGAGCAAGTTACATTGTAAAACTTGCTTATTTTTTATTTTTTTTAATCATTTCACCCCGAGCAAGGCAGAAACGCCACTGATGTGCAGGGGGTTACATAAATGTAAAAAGATTAATTAGAAAAGAGTGAGGAGTACAAGCTAGTTAGAAAGGAACAATAGAAAGCTGAGAAAGCAGGTGCGATGACAGATACATAGGTGGAGAGAAAGGGAAGGTTATACAGGGGCGGAGAGAGAGCTAGAGTCCAGTGGTTAGTAGATGAGTATTAACTTTGCATTTAAATTTCTGGAGGTCGTAGCCGTCAGGAAAGCAAGAATACGGGAGTGAGTTCCACAGGCAGGAAGTGCGAGAGAGGAAGCTGCAGGAGTAGAATTGTCGTCTGCATTTGGCTAACCTGACTGTGAATGGGTGGGACCCAGTTGCCAGTCTGGTTGCACGAGTAAACACCTGTTGAGGAGGCACCAGTGACTTAAGCTCATCCGAGCAGAAGCCATGAAAGCATTTATAGAAGAGACAGAGGGAGGCCACATTTCAACGATGGGAAAGTGGCTGCAGTCGAGTCGCCAGATCTGTACCTATCACATTACAGACTCTCCTTTGGAGCTTGTCAAGAACACTGAGGAGAACGGCAGGGGCACCTGACCATAAATGGCAGCAGTACTCCATGCACGGACGGATGGTTTTATTTATACACAGAGAAGATTTAAATATTCATATATTGGCAAGAGTTACATATTCAGATATGTGCAAATTTTACATATCCATATATGGGAAAGAGTTACATTTCGATACATGGGCAAGGTTATTTTCATTGGAATTACACTTTTTATTCTAAATTTATTCAAAGATTTTTCGCAACCCCTAGAGTTCATTTTAATCGTCATTCGTTTCTTTATTCAGAACCAAGTCTTTTATCTTTCTCTAAATCTTGTTAACTCTGCGTCTACCTCGAGCAAAGATGGATTAATAACGAGAAGGAAAGATAATTTAGAATCAATTCGAAATAAATCTTTACTTACCATTAAGGAATGGAATAATAAAATTGTCAGCAATTACTTGTAGCACCTGTCGAAGAGGGTTTACCTGCAATGTAAACTGTTTAGAGATTTTACACAGTAAGGCGATATAATTCAACAGATAATGCAGCAGACAGGAACATCTGATGAGCAAATCAGGAACTATTTGTTGAAACGCTAATTTCTACTGGATAAATTATAGAGTTAAGGAAGGTTGAAGAATGTATCGGTCAAAAGTAGGTACCTCCAATTTTACCGTGGGAAAATCAGCATAGTCTGAAGTAAAAGTCCTCAAACTAAATAAAAACAAAGTTTTATCGTCAAAATGTTTATGCTATCATAAAGAGGATAGATCAAAGTATTTTTTAATTATTTTTACAATTTTTAAAAATTATTTTAACAGGTTCTAACAGGCTCATTTAGTGGAAGAACCAATTTTTTTTCTCTCGTCAGTGAGAGGGGTAAATTGACGCTAGATTCAAAACGTAATATTACGCGAAGGCATTTTTTGACTGTGAAAGACACATTAATTTGGAAATTCTTGCAAAAAGCAAATAATCGTCTGATTTTAATGAACATTTCAGGACTTATTCATAAATGACTGAAATGACTTTTGAAATAATTAGTTATAGACATAAATTAAAATTATATTGTAGTAAAAATAGAAAAAAAAATTTTCCGTTAGTAATGAATTTTTACAAGAATTGTTTTTATTTTTATTATTTTATTTTATTTTTATTAAAAGTTTCATAAGTCTTTTACAATTTCCTCCTTATAGGTCCCCCAGTTTTTTTTTAATTAATGTGTGACAAATATATTTATTAATCGAAAAATTTAAACAGTTACTCTCAAAAGGGGTGCTGTTTTTTAGTAAATTAATTAAAACCTGTTAATTTTTGCATGTTGATTTCCCGCTTTTTTTTGTACGGATGGCCATAAGGGATATATATCTGTAAAAGGTCACGTGACTCAATTTTCCGTATATATGAGTTTTCCGCCCGTACATTTTCCCTTTATAAGTTCCGTATCTGAACCTTGCTGTTCATTTCATGCGTGTCTTAACTTAGTTGGGTTATTTTAATTTCATTCTTTCTTATTAAATTTTAAAATTATTTTAAAAGAAATTACTTTTTATTTATTCAGAAAGCATATTCATTCATCCAGCTATAAACTAAACTAAAATTCTATAAGTAATTGCTGAAAAAACTAATAAAAAAATAATAATTAGCATAATATTTCTTAATTTAGTTGGGTAAAATTTCATTCTTTCTTATGAAATTATAAAATTATTTTAAAGGAAATTTTAATTTTTATTTATTCAAAAAGCATATTCATTCATCTAGCTATAAAGCTAAACGAACATATTAAAATATTATGTAATTGATGAAAATATTATGTTATGGTTAACTATGCATTTAAAAAACGGAAACCGGTTTTTTAGATACATAAAATTTTGGCACTTCCGGACGCCCTACTTGGGTGTTGACAGACGGAAGCTTGTCATATTCAATCAATCGTCACCTCGTAGTACGGTAATGACAGGACTACTGTATCTGAGATAAGCTTTCTGTCTTAAATTTCATAAAGTAAGGAATTACTATTGTGTGAAATCAGATTAAGGTAAGGTTCAATTTAAACAATTTACTTTAAAAAAGTGTCTGTGATGTGTATTTTTTTCAAGATTTTTTAAACAGAAAATTGGCTATGTTGACGTAACTTGTCAATAAATCAAAAATTTCAAAAAATGGCGGAACATTTTAATGTTTGTTTTTTTTTTGAAAAATTTCGGATTCCAATCGATATAATTTCAGTTTAAAATACACCAGTGTATTTTGATGACTGGAATTATTAACTTTAATCCCTTGGCTTTCAAATAGATCTAATTTTAAAGCTTGAAGATAGAATATTTATTTTAAAATTTTCATTTTAAATTTAGGTATCTAAAAAGTGATTGGCGGTACCAAGTCAAAACGTCTTGATAAACTAATTTGGATGAGAATATTAACCCGAACAATTTGTACAATGATTATAACGAATCATTTCGCCATTTTGAAAAATATTCTGACATTTTACAATTAACACTTCAAATATTTGATGGTTCACCTTTCCTCATTTTTACGGAAGCTAGAATATATTTCCGGTCTTGTAGGATTTCAAGAGATAACAAGTTTGAGAGTCTCTAATCGAACCGTAAAAAACAATTAAAGAATTACATACAATCAATAATAATAATAATAATAATAATTAGAGAGTATTTTGTTAAAAGAAAAAAAAAATGTTGCTACCATCACTAGTCCTTGCAACAAAAATAAGTAAGATAAAATTAAACAAAAAATTTAAAATTTAATTGAAAAGAAAAAGTTGACATACGTTTGACTTTATTACTGACGTGCAATTAAAAAATAATAATTTGTTCGCCCATAGTGTTATTCTTTCATTAAAGTCGTCGAAAATAAGGTTATCGAAAAATAAATAAATAAAATGAATGAATAAATAAAAATAAATAAATAAATACGTATTCTTTCTAAGAAAGAATATCGTAGAAATTGTGTCGAACTGTTTTTAGTGTTTTTCATCGTATTTTTTTCTCTTGTCTTGTTTTATTTTTGTTTTTAAGAAAGATTATCATAGATTTATTTTTTTGTTTTTAAGATTATCATGTTTTATTTTTTGTTTTTAAGAAAGATTATTTATTATTTGTGTTTTTAAGAAAGATTATCATAGTTAAAAAATATTTCGAAATATCGACAACTAAGGGAAATATGAATAATAATAAAAAAATATAGCTGATGAGTCTAGGATCATTTAAAGAAGAAACAAATAATTTAAATAATATACGAAGAAAAATTCATGTTTACGCTTAAAATAGTAAAACAAAATTTCATTAGAAAAAAAACGTTACGGTTTCAGGAGTCTCAGAAAAACACGTCATTCTCGTTGTAATTCCAATCGCGTTATTATAATAATAATCTGTGAAACACTGATTTCTTTCTATTTGTAAATTCGTTGCTGTCCACTTCGTGTTAACATTTATTTGATTTCTTCGACAAACGACGATTACTTTCTTTTACTCTTTATATTAATTATGAAAATTTATTACCAAACATATTTTACCGAAATTGGACACTAGAAATGTAGATCAGTGTTATTGCTTTGGAATATTTATTATATGACAATTTGGGTTAGAGCAAACAAAATGGGAAACATTCCTTTTATTGCTCTATTCAGTAAGATATTTGTTTTGTAGAAAAAATGGCGTAGAGGAGGCAAACAATAAAAAAAAATAAAAGAAAGAACTGAAAACTGGATGGTTCATTATGCCAGATTACTGCAACTCCAGTGAAGAACTTCCACTTGTAAGTCTTAGAATTTGAAGTCGCAGATTCCCAAACTCAATTCTCAAAATGAATAAATTTTGTAAATAAGTTTTCTGAGATTCAAATGAAAATCTGTCCGTCGTTTTTCTGTAATGTAAACAAATTTATTTCAGCGCACGAGGCATTTTGAATGGAGTCATTAAAATGATTTGAATAAAGAATTACAATATAGTCTAGGATGTGCGTTGTGGTGCAGTGGATATCGACTCGGAAGGACAAATCGAGGAGCCGAGTTCGAATTCCAGTTGAATTCCTATTAATCCGTCTCTTCCCTCCAGTTATGGGTTAAATAATAGGACAGATTGGGTTCTATAGCCTTGGCTGGCAAACAGTCTACCGCAGAAAGCAATGGCAACCTACTGCGGGGTAATCTTCTGTTGATGTAAGTTCTGTGTGATAAAATCTATTTCTTGGTTAAATGCTCCATATACAAATTCCGTACCAGTAAACGAGATCGTGTCAGAAATCAAGTAAAGGCAGGATATAAATATAAATTAGCAGGTATTTCTCGTCTGTTAGGGGCTAGGGAAGACCCTGTATTGTATTTCATATCAAATGTCGGCTCTTTAAAAACACTTTTATTTCTCTAAGAAGCGTTTAACACTGCAGCCAGTCCACCGGGAGACAAGCACTGAAAATATCAGTTGTACAGCTAAAGGTTCGGGGGAAAGAAGTGAAAGATTCTGATAAAATACGTATTCTTTTAAATATGAGTATTGGAACTTTTTGGCCAAACCTTTTTGACAGCACCTAACCAAGAAATCGTTCATATGTGATTTTATTAAATCCAGTTTAACAAGATTCGAATTTGGATGCAGTTCGCCCGAGTTTTAAATGTCACTCTCTCTTTACATTTAAAATCAATAAATAAATATTGTTCTGAGAAAAAATTTACTCACTTCATTATTCCGAAGGTAGACACCGCCACTGTCACCAATTTCATAGCTTCGAAATAAACAGAACACTTCGGTTAGTATATCTATAGAAGTTCGAGGTAAGCATTACATGATTTTATTAACACAAAGAAGCTAAATGATTTTCTTTACTCTTCTTTGTTAAAACGTAAGTTGGCCACTTCGATGTGGAGTCATTGTTAGCAAGCTTGCCCCGCTAGTCTAATTACGGCTGAGTAGCGAGTTCGATCCTCACTGAGTTAAATAGTAAAACTTGTTCAAAACTTTTTAGCACCTGAAGAAGGCCGGAGTGTACAACGGCCAAAACGTCTTTGGCAACAAAAATGTGGACCATAGTCCGAATAATGTAAATACTATCTCATCTCAGAAATATAGACAAAATGAATGATCTATTATTAAACGTCGTACAAATGGCAACAAAGATGAGGACAATAGTCCGAATAATGTAAATACTGTAAATACTACCTCATCTCAGAAATATAGACAAATAGAATGATCTATTATTAAACGTTGTACAAATGGCAACAAAGATGAGGACAATAGTCCGAATAATGTAAATACTGTAAATACTACCTCATCTCAGAAATATAGACAAAATGAATGATCTATTATTAAACGTCGTACAAATGCCAACAAAGATGAGGACAATAATCCGAATAATGTAAATAGTGTAAAGTATCATTAAATGATTCGTTATTAACAATTCATCTTGGTGAAGAAAAAAAGATTTCAAACGTAAGATAACTTTACAAAATTATTTTTCTTTAACACTTACCTCATATTAGTGACACTGTAGTAAAGAATGCTGTTATTAACTGAGGCAGTCAAATCAGCTTTTATGTTCTGAAAGAAAGAAACAAAATAATTACGAATTTCTTAGTGTCAAACAATTCCTGGTTATGCAAATCATTTGTTCGTTTTGTTTGTTGTGTTTTTTTTTAAATTGTACAGTATTTTGATTAAAAAAATACTTTGTAACTACAAAAGTGTATTGCTTGCAATTTCATTGTAAAAACGTATTTTCTACTTTAATCGTATTTTGACTCCAATTTGGGGGTTTTCTACTTTCAAATAGCTGGGGACCCAACAGGTACTAGGGTGGTCATGGTGGAATTGGGAATAACAGCAATTAAGAGGTGGTTCCATGCTCCCCAAAACTTCCCGATCCGACGCTTCGCTGCCTGATGAAGTTTATCGTCATAACCAGGACAGGTTTTTGGAAGTGAAAAACGGAGTGTGCCACTTAAAAGCAAAACAATAAAATAGAAAGAATTTTAATGAGTTAATTGCGAGCAGGGCGTCTAAGACGCTAGTGGGAGTGAAATAGAATAAGAAGATTTTAGAAGGAAGCGGAAGCCTAATTCTAAACCGGAAAAAAGGGATAAAGAGACCGGTACGAGTGTGTATCAGACGATAGGTGTACCTATCTATTCTTATGTTGCTACATGACCCTAAAAGAAATCTGACCGTGTAGGGTCAGTTAATCAAAATGTAAACATATCTTAAAACTAATTTGTAACGTATTTTATTTTGGCAACTGTGAATTTCGCATCGTATAAAAATATTCTTAAGGGAGACTTTTAAGGTTAAAAAAAAGTAATTTCTCTTTAAATTCAGAAGGAAAAGAAAAAGTTTGAAGAAAAAAGTCACCGAAGAAATTTGGACGCAATGTTTGATGTGACATCATATGTCGTCCCCTAATGTCTGCGGCATTTATTATATACAATCAAAATATGAAAGGAAGGGAAAGATGGTATTTTGTGTAGTGCAATGGTTAACAAGCCGAACTCTGTGATCTTTAGGATATATATATATATATATATATATATATATATATATATATATAGGAAAGAATATTAATAAAAAAAAAGTTTTGAATTTAAAAATGTACTTTTTTTGGACAGTATTTGTTTATTTTTATTATTGTATTTTATATTTCAGACCGCCCTCGGTCCTTCATCAGAAACGGGTGATTTTTAAATTTGAATTAGAAACGTATTTCACAATAGCGTCCGAATATTTTTTTGTGTTTACATCACGTGGTGTTCACAACACGCGGCACGTCCGTAGAGAAAGTCTGTTTGTTTTAGATAAAAATTTCTTGGAATATATGAAAAATATTTTAGCTATTGAAATATTTGTAAAGATTCAACACACCTAAGTCCCTATTTAACCCTAGCTTGTGTGTATTTAATTTTAAAATCCAGTATTTTTCTTTCTTTCTGCGTGTGTATGTAGAACTAAAATTGGAGTCTATTAGTAAACATTTGCAATTTTCTAAAGTATGATCAGGTTGATTAAAATGGGCTGCAATTGGGGAGTATACATTTTTTTGTCGTATATTTAGTTTGTGATTATTGAAGCGAAATCTAAAGCTATTACCGGATTCGCCGATATATCCACTGTTGGGGCAAATTGAGCAGAAGAGAAAGTAGATGATGTTTTTGCTGTCACAAGTAAGGTTTGGTGGGTGTAATTTTATTTTGGTGTTGGGTACAGGGAATGTTTTGTCTGTTATTAAATGTTTACAAATTAAACAGCGAGGCTTCCCACATTTTAAATTCCCTGATAGGTTTGTATTATTTAAATATTTGTTAGAAGTGAGGATAGTTGATAGGTTGGGTGTTTGTTTCTTTGCATTTATGGGTGGTTTATCGAAAATGTCTTTGATGTTTTTGTTTGATTGGAGGTTCCTGTAATCATTTTTTAAATTTTTGATAAGTGTGTAGGAATACTGATTATGGTTAAAAACCATGGGAATTCGGTTGTTATCTTTTCGTTTTTTGTATGTGAGAAGTGTGCTACGATCTATGTGGATGGTTTTATGTAGTGCTTCCTTTATTATTTTTATTGGATATTTACATTTTAGAAACTGTTTTGTTAGGTTGTTAATGTTGTTTAGAAAATCTGGTTGGTCTGAGCATATATATATATATTTTTTTTTTAATCATATCACCCCAAGCAAGGCGGTAACGCCACTGATGTGCAGGGGGCTACATAAGAGTGAGAAGATTAGAAAAGAGAAAACCGGAAACCACATCCTAAACAGGAAACAAGGGATGAGCCTCTTCACCTGTTCAATATATATATATATATATATATATATATATATATATATATATATATCCCTCCTGTCACCCTCACGTTTAAATTGGTTTCGCTTTTGTTAAATAATAGCGAGGCAGCTTCGGCTAGGTTAATTCTCTTTAATACAAGTTATTAAACTTTACTACCAATATGAAAGCTCTTGCGACATGTTTGATCTTTAATTTTATTTTAGTAAGTGCTTTCTGCATTCTGTTGAGGTCGAATAAAACTCGATGAATTACTTACTTAATATTTCAAATCCTCCTACAATTTCTCGTTTGTATATCATTGCTTGAACCGGCTTCTAATGCTCCAGTGTGAGCGGCTTGGTGATAGTAAACGTGGTTCTGGGAGGCACAGTCCTATGGGTAAAAGGAGCTCAGCAGAGGAATATGTGAATGAGTGGCGCGATATCAAGTTTAATTCGTTACCACCGGGGCCTGGGGTACAGTTGGTATGACGTTTGCTTAATAACGCAGCTGTCTGGCTTTCAATTTCTGGTAGTAGATGCGCACTGCTGATATAGGACGAAACGGCCGTCCAGTGCTTTCTGCATTCTGTTGAGGTCGAATAAAACTCGATGAATTACTATTTCAAATCCTCCTACAATTCCTTACATATATCACTTCTGTTATGCTCAGGGGTTTGTATTATTTTTTCTATTACATACTAGTTACATCAATGTATATTTTGCCGTCATTTTTGACGCATATATATATATATATATATATATATATATATATATACACAAAAATCTAGAGTGAGCCAAAACCTACCGCGGTTTCACACTACGGATCGTCAGGGCCCCTCGATCCGTAGTGTGAAACCGCGGTAGGTTTTGGCTCACTCTAGATTTTTGTGTGTTTTTGCTCTACTATTGTATTTTTTCTTTCGTACTTTGTATTGAGCACTTTTTCTTGTGTTTGGTTCCGTTTGGGGTTTTTTCTTTACTGCGGAGTATTGAATGTTTTGTTCTTGTTCCGCGGGTTTCTTTTTTTTCTCCCCATTTATCCGACGTCTTAGTACACCGGATTGTAACGGATTTAGGTTCTGTTTGTTAATAGTTTTTTCGGAGGTTTATTTTAGTATAAATTTACGGCCGGCACACTTACAGAGTCTATGTAGTTATTATATATATATATATATATATATATATATATATGTGTGTGTGTGTGTGTGTGTGTGTATATATATATATATATATATATATATATATATATATATATATATATGGGTTATGTCTTGAAGGCTGTCACAATGCGTTGAGTAAAATAAAAGAAGGTAAAGTAGTGTTTGAGTATTACCTATTTATTAAACATTAATATTTCGAGATTAAAATCTCATCTTCAGAATGGCAGAGAAGCTTTTGTCTGTCCGAAAGGCCGTGGAGATACCCGGACAGACAAAAGCTTCTCTGCCATTCTGAAGATGAGATTTTAATCTCGAAATATTAATGTTTAATAAATAGGTAATACTCAAACACTTCTTTACCTTCTTTTATTTTACTCAACGCATTGTGACAGCCTTCAAGACATAACCCATATATATATATATATATATATATATATATATATATATACACACACACACACACACACACATATATATATATATATATATATATATATATATATAGTCTTTCCTGTCATGGCTAGGGGGAATAACCTGTGAGGAAACGCATAATAATCCTCAAATATTTTTCCGTCATTTTTAACGGCAGGAGAAAACGCGTATAAAATACTATTTCTGTTGTTGAATTTAGTGTCAGAAATGCGTAGGCAACTGCAGCAACTATTATGGAATGGATGCAACATTTTCTACTTACAATCCGAATGCCGAAAGTATCGACTGTCGATATGTTGGGCAGGTGCACGGAGAAGCGGAGGAGCATGGAGACGTCCAGTTGAATGAGATCCTTGTGGAAATAACTTCTTGGTCGATCAAGGGTCGAAATTTCTATCGTTACTTCGCTGTTTGGAAAGGCTTTCCCGATCTAAGAAACGCGATTGTAAACATCATAAAAGCATTTAATAAAACAGCAGAAAAACATTTAACCGACTGGGTAAGGACCGAAAAGTACATTCTAGGGCCGCTGAGTAAATGAGCTTCTAAAGTTGAAAATTGAAGGTAAACAGATGAATCGGTTGGTGTTTATAATTAGATTAAGTCTAACATTTGTCCTTCACTAATTCTTTCGTTCCATTATTCGATATGGTGCAGTGGATATAGACTCGGAACGAGAAATCAGAGAGTTCGAATTTCAGTTGAATTTGTTGCATTTCACTTACGCGTAAATACGCTTAGAAGAGATATTAATACGCCATTTCTACCTCCTGCTATGGGGTAAATAGCAGTATAGATTAGGTTCTATAGCTTTGGTTTGCAACCAGTCTACCGCAAAAAGTAATGGCAACCTTTTGCGAAAAAATATTTTGTTCTTTCAGTTATGTTTCTTTCAAGACATGATCACCCAAGCTTGTATCACGTATGGCACTTAACTGACTGACTGATTCGACTCGTTTCAGATTGTAGTTTCTACGGACTTTCTTAGTTGTAAATGGATTCCAGTCGCGTCACTAGTCCCGTTAGCTGCCAGGGTCATAGGAGTATTTCGTCAACGTCATGTCATCAGTCCCTTAACCCGCTAGAGACAGGCGACCTCTGCATCATCGCCAGTCACGAAACCGGTTGGAGACATGGAGGCATCGTCACATTCAGTCAGTCAGTCAGTTAAGTGCCATACGTGAAACACGCTTGGGCGATCATGTCTCGAAAGAGACATGACTGACTGGGCAGAAGATTATTCCGCAGTAGGTTGCCATTACTTTCTACGATAGACTGGTTGCCAGCCAAGGCTATATAACCCAGTCTGTCCTGTTATTTAACCCATAACTGGAAGGAAGAGACGAATTAATACCTTTCCCAAGGGAATTTGCGCGCAAGTGAATGCAATGAATTCAGCTGGAATTCGAACTCGACTCCCCGATTTCTCGTTCCGAGCCGATATCCACTGCACCACAACGCACATCAGCAAGATCGTCACATTACCAGCCCAATTAGTAATCCGCAGGGGTTATAGGGGTATCACATCTACGTCACGAGTCCTATAACCGGGTATAATTGAATTCAGGGTTTTCTTTCTTCCTTCTCCCAGAGCCTAGATAGTTATATTTAAACCATATCTAATGAGTGACGAGATAAATTCTAGGGTAATTGGGTGAATGTGGACTCGGCTGAAATTCGAACTCGGATCGTCATTCTTTCCGACTAGTTAGCTGTTACCCTCCTCGGTACATCCCCCATAATATATGATATTACATTCGGTAATGATTCATTCTATTTCGAATGTCAAATGGATATAGTTGATCGGTTATTGGTTTATTGGTTTAGAGAGAGAGAGAGAGAGAGAGAGAGAGAGAGAGAGAGAGAGAGAGAGAGAGAGAGAGAGAGTATTGAACGAACAAAAGAAAGTTGTTTTTAAACTTTTTTTAAAACTTACTTGTGGTACAATTGTGCCAATGCAAACTGACCGGGGACACGTCGTCATGAGCAGGTCTTTGTTGCCGTCTGGTAGCTAAAGAAATTAAATAGAAAGATTGAAATCTCATTAGATTGCCAGCTACTAAACACCGCAGCACTAGAGAGCAGTTTTAGTTCTATGGAAAAGATTTTAAACAAAATGGACGAACGTTTTTGTGAAGTATTAACAATTTAATAAATATCTACACCTTAACTTTATCCATTTTGATTCGCCCAAAGAAAAAAGAAAGAGTGTGGAATAATGTGTGAAATAGAGATAGAGAGAGAAGTATAAAAGATAGAGCGGTACGAGAGAGAGAGAGAGAGAGAGAGAGAGAGAGAGAGAGAGAGAGGCGAGAGAGAGAGAGGCGAGAGAGAGAGGTGAGAGAGAGGAGAGAGAGAGGCGAGAGAGAGAGGGAGAGAGAGAGGTGAAAGAGAGGTGAAAGAGAGAGAGAGAGAGAGGTGAAAGAGAGAGAGAGGTGAAAGAGAGGAAAGAAAGAGAGAGAGAGGTGAAAGAGAGAGAGAGGTGAAAGAGAGAGAGAGGTGAAAGAGAGAGAGAGGTGAAAGAGAGGTGAAAGAGAGAGAGAGGTGAGAGAGAGGTGAAAGAGAGGTGAAAGAGAGAGAGAGAGAGAGAGAGAGAGAGGTGAAAGAGAGAGAGAGAGGTGAAAGAGAGGTGAAAGAGAGAGAGAGAGAGGAAAAAGAGAGAGAGGTGAAAGAGAGAGAGAGGTGAAAGAGAGAGAGAGGTGAAAGAGAGGTGAAAGAGAGAGAGAGAGAGAGAGAGAGAGAGAGAAAGAATAAGTATAAAATTAAGCAAAAAGTTCCTATTTCGCGTAAAGGATGCAGAATACATTTTAGAGATTATTTCGGTGAAAAAAAAAGCGTCTTCGATGAAGACGGTAAATACTTTCTCAACCAGACTCGTCGCATCCCTAATTGGATCTTGGAGAAATGGCAACGTGTGAGGTCATCTGATGAGCCGCTGTTTAGTATGAATCAATCTCCTCCTCCAGCTATAGGTTAAATAGTAGAAGTTATATTTGAATATTCATGGTTATTCTCTACAAAATATGATAATTCAATAAAAGAAATAATTATTCTTAGAATCCGAAATATGTTTCGGCTTTAAATAACCGAAAAAAAGGTTGATAAACCGTAAAATCAAATCAATCCAGTTGATTCGGGAGGATCGTAGGGATTGGGCGTAGTGCAGTCTACATGAGACCTTGTACTCCAGTTTACAACAAAACACTAACCAGGCTGGTGGTGGTTCGAGTTCGGCTGGGGAGCACATTTTCTTCATTAATTTTACTCAAATTTGCAATCTTAATACACACTGTTTAAAATTTTCTTCCCTTCCTCCCTCCCTCCATATATATATATATATATATATATATATATATATATAACTTTAAACTTAATGTTATACTCGTTTTGAAAACCTCCGAGTAAACACGCGGAAAGAAAAAATTGTAATAAAAAAGAAAGAGCTAAGCACTTGAACATCAGTCAAAGTACTTAGCCTAAAGAAAAAACCCGAGACTAGTAACTGTCCGTTACAGGGCAAATGCCAACAAGATTGTGTCATTTACCAAGGTGAAAGTATAAAAATAAAAATAGAAGATCTGGAGCTCAAGACATATATAGGTGCAACTCAGGACAGTTTTAAGACTAGATATTACAACCATACCAGTAGTTTTAGAAATGAAAAGTACATGCACAGCATTACGCTGTCCACTTATATATGGTCAATTAAAAAAGAATTAAAGATAAAAACCCCATTTTAAAATGGGAAATACTAAAGCGGTGCACCAAATTCAAAGCAGGCCAAAATTTTTGCAGATTGTGTGGGGAAGAAAAGTTAGCCATAGCTTCATTTGAACCCACATAGTGTTTGTTAAATTCTAAACCTGAGATTTTAAATAAATGTAAGCATAGAAAGTCTTGGCTTTTAAATTAGGATCTAAGTTTTTCTAGTGTTATCTTTAGGATGTGTAGGTTGTCAACATTAGGTTTTTATTTTTATTTTTATTTATTAAAATGCTGTTACACCCCCACTTTGTGTTTCTGGTGTCTTCTTTTTTCGTTCACGTGGGTTTCTGAGTTCTTTATATCTTGTCGCCATCTTTTAACCTCTTTAGCCAACCTTCCCTCAAGATCCCGATAGGTGAAACCTTGGTAGGTTCATTGGCTCTTTAGGTTAGTTACTTTCTTCCTTATATACATATAAGTTTCATTAAAAATGACTGACAAGGGGCTGTGGCTTTTATATAATTTTCATATGATCTTATAATTTTTTCTTTTAAGGACATAATTTTTCTAAAAATTGTCCGAATGTTTTATTTATCCAAGCGATTTCGGCTATATTTTTAGCCATTATAAAGGATGAATATATTCTATATATATATATATATAAGCTAAAGGAGGCTGGCCTATGATACAGGATATGTCTGTGCTACCTCCTGTATTGAATTTGGAGAGGATTTGAGCAATGGTCGTCTGTTTGAAACCAGAGATAATTCTAGTGCAAAGATACATATGGATATGCACGAAAGTACTCGCACATATATATATACTAGCATCATAACCCGGCGTTGCCCGTGCAACTCAGAACATTTTAGTTGTAGGAGAAGATGCCATTTTTTCTTTTCACATATTTTGTTTTTGTTTGAAAAAACACTTTTTTAAAAAAAATTATTTTTTTTCAAAATTACGTTGAAAAGAATTCACATTTTTTTCTTGACAAAATAATTTTTAAAACGTCGGAATAAAAATGAAATATAAAGGCTCATTTTGTTTTAATAAAAAATATTTTAGTCGCGTTTGACACGTGTGATTTGATTTCTGTGACGTAATTTAGCAACCATCTTAGATCTTAGATGTTTTACGGAGCAAATGTAAACAGTCGGCTCCATTGGCCAAAAAGTGCGAAAGGGAGAATTGCTGAACTTAAATTAAAAAAATATGTGTCGACCTGGCTTCCCTGTAGATATTTGTCCCTAGAATGTTTGAATGGCGTAGCTTAAAAAATGTAGCCGTGCATGGAACACTCACACACAGACTCACAGATTGCCTTTTATATATATAGATTTCTGATGTCAATAAAAGACTGTAATCATCAGTTGCCTTTTATTGAACTGACCGGTCTGGGATTTAGATTTTGGTTCGCACGTTGTTCATGGTCGTTATATGAAAGTTAAAAAATGTTAGCCTTGTGTCAGATTAAATATATTACCCCGCCTCATTTGTCATAGAAACAGTCAGTCCATAATAAACACCTGATGATTGCGTAGTGCATGAAACTCTGAGTCGTGCTATATACGGAGAATAATATGTATATTTATTAAAATATACTTTATAGGTTTGTTATATTACATTGAGCACTGTTTTATTAACACCTGAAATATATTTATGTATGCGCGTATACTTGCGTGTATATCCATATGTATGTATGTATGTATGTATGCATGTATGTATGTATGTATGTATGTATCTATCTATCTAACATTGATAGATTATATATATATATATATATATATATACTAGCAGTATAGCCCGGCGTTGCTCGGGTGTAATGAAAGCTTTAAAACTAATTCATGGTCTTGGAGCTCAGACTTAGCCTAAAGAATATTTGTGTGAAGTTTGGTGAGAATCGGATAAAAATTGTGGATTTGTATAAAGGACAAACAGACAAATAAACAGACACACACACAAACATCTTGCCTTATATATATATATATATATATATATATATATATATTATCGATTTTATGCACTACTGTAAGAACTGTAACCTTGAAACTTCCGAATATCGTTTCTTATGTCTTTATCTATGAGGGTATCAAACAAATTTGATTAAAATCGGACCACTCCTTCTATAACCTGATTTTTTTCGATTATCGATTTTCGATATTTATCGGGTGTACCTCGACACAAAACCTAGCTAAGAGCACTCGCAGACGCTTATAGTACAACTGTGTAAATTTTCAAGAAAATCGGTTCAGTCGTTTCGGAGTCTATAGGTAACGGGCACACACACACACACACACACACACACACACACACACACACACAGAGTTCCATTTATAAATAAGTTTAGATTTAGATTTGGCGATAATAATGATTTTTCGATTAAAAGAAACAGAGAGACTTTACGTAATTTTTTGAACTGCAGAAGGACAAACATTTGCCTGACGAATACAGCAGAAAGGAACTTACGTTTCTGGTTGTGAAGTCGTATTTCAGTAAATTATGTTTGTGGGCCGCGTATGTCCATGAGTCAATGACGTAATTTGAAATAATGAAATATAACATCTTTTTGTTGTCACTGATGTAAGGCAACTCATTAGGCGTAAAGGGGATGAAATCGTCGTCGGCATTGTACCAAGAAACCCTGGCCTAAAAAAAATTAGAAATGCCAATATGAAAGAAAATAAAAGAAATGTATACAATTTTTCACTATTTTTTTAAATAATCATTTCACCCCAAGCAAGGCAGGACTGCCACTGGTGTGCAGGGGTTACAATGAGAGAAAAACAAGGTACAGAAGATGTCGAAGAAAAGATAAGAGATGGATGGGAATCAAGTAGATAGAAGATGGCAACTGACGTTGCATTTAAACTTTTGGAAATTGTACCTATCACGGAAGAAAGCAAACGGTAGGGGGTTCCACAGATGGGAAGTGCGAGAAAAGAAACTATTAGAGTAGAAGAGGAGGTTATATTTAACTATTTTGACTGTAAAAGTGTGGGACCTAGAAAACAATCCCGTCAAAGTAGTTACCATAAAAATACTTGTAGAAAAGACAGAGGGAAGCCACATCACGTCTGAACTGACCTCATTTTCGTCTAGCCACATTTTTTATTATTAATTATGTCAGAACTAATGTCATTTTCGCCTAACTTCATCTTCATTGTTTTATTTGTTAGAACTAAAATCATTTTCGCCTAATCTCATTTTCACTGTTATTTTTGTCAGAACTAACCACCTTTTCGCCTAACCTCATTTTCATAGTCATTTTTGTCAAAACTAAACTTATTTTCGCCTAACCTCATTTTCATTGTTATTGTTGTCAGATGGCGCGTATTATAATCAGAGGCGTGACTCCGATAAAGCCGGAAAAAGTGATTCCTGTGGGCAACAGCGGCCGAGCAAGCAGAGGAGAACAAGGTTTACGAATGTTGTTTACATCGTAACTTCCTGGCTGGGATGAAAACATTGATGTCAGCATCTAACTCAAGAGGAGATCGCGGATGCACAGTCTTCAATGGAAAGACGAAAAATTTTGTTCCAAGGAACGTAATCGCAGAACGACTTCCTGTCTGCTTTTTGGAAGCAGTAAGATATTCTGCTGTTGGGAGGTTCCTGGATGAGGGTGGAGTGGAAGAGAAGTGGCATGAGATATTGACGGAAAGCACAGCGCATGATCAGAGTTGCCAAGAGGCCAAAGCTACATGTCATGGTAAGAATCACGGATAGAAAAGAAGTAGAGGTTTAGTAGTGAGTCGTGTCCATTAGGGTTATTAGAGAAACGCGTGGGGAAATCCATCACTTGCGTAAGGGATTCAGTGATTGAAAAGTTCATGATATGAACACCAGCAAGGTCTAGAATAGAGTTTTCCAGCCACTTGGCGTGATGGGCATTAAAGACTTTAAACACAAATATGTAAGCATACGGATGAGAGGAAATGGCCATTTCTACATGGTGCGAGATGATCTCAAGTACAGAACAGTCAGGTGATGAAGGGGAGCAGGAGAGAAAGAAAAGATATCTAACCGAACTTAGTAAAGAGAGATGGAGACACATGTAGGAATGATATGGAGATTTAAGAGAAATCACCCTAGCTAGCATTCATAGAGACATTAGAGTCCTTTCTAAAGAGGTGAAGGTAACAAGGAATATAGAAATCAGAGGAACGAATAGAAGGGTCACGGTTAGTTTCACAGAGAGCTAAAATGTCAGGTTAGTTTTCGTGAAGGAAGGATTCAACGCTTCAAAAGTTGGTACGGATACCTCAAATGTTCGAGAAAGAGATGTTAACAGGTTTAGATAATTTTTGTTAAGCTGGTTTAGTTTTAATTCTTACATTTTGTGATTTCATAATTAGAAATTATTTGGTAACGAGAGGCCTCGAGTAGTGTTATCAGTTGGTCCTCAAATGCAACATGTGTAGGAAGGAAACTAGCGCAGACTGCAGTATAATGTGGCATTAGGATTGCCCACCCGTGGCTCTTGCTATTTATGCGCGACATGGTACTACAAGAAACCCCGATATTATTGAACTGTTGATCAGAGCAACCTCTCGAGACGCTACGCAAGTGTTCTGGCTCCTAATTACCAGTCAGAAGCATCAACCAGGAAACTGTGAACCCGGTAGCCTTAGAATGAAGAAACGTTGCCACCATCCACACACATTACAAAAATCTTGCGACAGCACTACTATTAAGACCTGAGGAGAGGAAAAAACCGGGAACCATTTCCTAAACAGAAAACAAGTTATGAGCCTCTATTTTTGTTCAAAAGAAGAGGGAGGAGTATAAACCGGGCAATAGTAGGGTCTATCTACTCCACTTAAAAAAAAAATTAATAAGTTTTAACTAAGTTAAAGTCAGGAGACCTTATAATAGTCAAGGACCTTGAAATCGAAATGTTAAAAATGTGGAACATGAGGACATTAATAATTCCGGTTGTTGTTGGAGCACTCGGATTGATTGGAAATGATTCCAATACACCCATTGAAGAGATTTCTGTTAGACCAAACTTTTAAGGAAGAAAAAAAACTGTAGTTGTAAGTACAACCCACACCTTACTAAGGGCTTTATCTATGTAAAATGTTTGGGGTCCTAGTTTCTGTTTCTCTCAAGAAATGCTCTGTGGAAAATTTCATGATGCTATTTCTGACCTCTGACCTAATATATTTGATCACGTCCCCGAAAGAAATGAGTATAGTCAAGAAATCAAAGGAAATAAAGTTATTAATAATAATAAAACAATGGCTTACTTTGTGATCAGTTTGTATGTAGAAAGTCGTGAAGATTGGATCCGCCTCAAGTCTGTAGTCCAAGGCAAAATCATGATTCAACGGAAGCGTTACTGAAAGATGCAATAATTTTTCAGATTATACACAGTCTCAATATATATTCCTAATAATTGCTAATGTTGACATGCAACGACATTCCGAAACCTAATGTCTGAGACGCGCACTACAGAATCAGTTTTAACATTCTTAGTCTAAACATCTACACAAAATAATTCAAGCTCTTACAATCCTAACATACATTCAGCCCTGACGAGGATTAACAGATGTGTCATGCAGTTCCTCTCGGGGTGTCTAACTAGAATGATGTCGAAATTTGAATAAGATCTGAGATGACCTCCCGCTCGCCAATTGCTATTCGCCTTGACCAGTTTTATCACTGGCATGTCACGTTGGTTCAACAATAAATGATATGAAGACATTTGACAAGTTTAGTCACCCATACTTTTCATAGAGCAAGTAATATATGTTTGCATTTTTGTTCGTTCATTATCGTAACACAACAAAAATACCACATCACGTTACTTTTATGTTAGCGCAGAGTAAAAAAAAAAAACAAAAAAGAATTCGAACCTGCGACCCCTATCCACACAGGAGAAGCTACCATGTGATATGGCACGTCTTAGACTTCTCGACCACGAATGGCCATTAGTGTAAACGAGGTCTTAATCAAGCCTATATAACACAATTTTCGATTTATCGCAATAACCACATCTGTTCTGAAATGTATCGTTATGTCAACAAATGCAAACATGTTACGGAAATTCACGAAGAGTAACGAAATGGTCTTTAAACAACCGACAATTTGAAATGATTTGTTTGAACATCATTTTTGATCGATACTCGTATTTAAGTAGATAATTCTGTTTTATAATCAAAAAGTATTATATATTTATTTCTACCGGCCTGATTATTTACGATAATCATCATGTTACGGAAATTAACGAAGTTTAACGAAATGATTATAAACAACCGACAATTTGTTTAATTACAAACAGAATATTTACTTAAATACGAGTATCTATAAAAAATAATGTTCAAACAAATCATTTCAAATTGTCGGTTGCTTATAATTAAGTTTCGTTAATCTTCATTATTTCTGTAAAAAAAGTTCTGTCCGTTTTTAAAGGAAAAAAGAAAACGCTTCACAGTATGTGTAATTTATATTTAGTCTTCGAAGTAATCGCCATCGGCATTCAGCACCATCTGTCCAACGTGTCTCCAGCTGTTCAATGCCCTTGCGGTAGAACTCGGGGGTGGGGGTTGACGCAAAGAAGTCCGTGAGGGCTTTGCGCAAGTCTGCTTCATTGGTGAAGGATTTCCCACGAAGATGATTATTCAGGGAGTGGAAGAGGTGGTAATCGGATGGTGCAAGGTCAGGTGAATAAGGTGGATGGCACAAAGTCTCCCACCCAAGTTGCTGTATAGTATCCCTGACCACTCGCGTGACATGCGGCCTGGCGTTGTCATGGAGGAAAAGCACACCTTTGTGATTCACCGGTGCTGGCTCCATTCTGGCGCAATGCCTGTTGCACACGTTTCAATTGCTGCGAGTATAGGTCTCCAGTGACCGTTTGGCTCGTTGGTAGCAGTTCATAATGAACCATTTGACGACCTGTCCACCAGACACAAAGCACAATCTTGCGGTGTGAGGGACAGCGTTCTGAGGAGACAACCAGTGTCTGGAACGCTTGGGAGTTTCGTACAGAACAAACTTTTCATCACCGGTAAGCACTCAATTGAATAAGGGTGCGGTACGGTGGCGAGAAAGCAGTGATACACAGGCTGCCACTCGTTGTCCCTTGTGGACCTCCAACAGCGTTTGCGGAATCCACTTGCTCAGTTTGTACGTCTTACCTTAGGCGGTGCAGGTGAAGTACAACTGTTTCATCGGAAACGTTGAACTGTCTTGCAAGTTCACCGCACGTTAGACTACTCTCCTTTTCAATGACCACCTTCAGGACACCGTCATTCAAGGCCTGTGGTCGTCTATTGCGAGGCTCATCATGGAGAGACAAATCTTCCGACTTGAATTTTCGAAACCAATGCCTTGCAGTACGTTCATCCACAGCACTATCCCCAAACGCGTGACATATGCAGCGACTTGATGTAGCTGCTGATAAGCCCAGTTTAAAGTCATAAAGCAAACAGCGCCGAACGAGATCTCTAGACACTTCAATCCTTCTCACAGTTTTCCGGCTTATAACTGATGGCCGGGGACGGTGCCTATGTTTTTTATAACGTCTAATGTTCCTACATCCGGCTGTCCGAATTTGAAAACAATTGCTACACACATTTCGTATATATTACAACTTCGCTCAATGGCTAATAAAAAAACCGACAGAAATTTTTTGGTTACCTTATATATATATAGCTTAACCCTATAAAAACCTATAGAGAAAATTTTTTTTGAAATTTAAATCCCAGAATATACTCCTAAATAAAGGAAGAGAGATCATTAGTCTGTGGAGTCATAAAAATAAGTATAAATTGCAATAATTAGCCTATTCTTCCAATTTTAAGTGATTTTTTAAAAATTTGGCTAAGCAGTTATTTCCCCACCACCTACCACTACTAACTCAAGGGTCAAGTGACATACCTCCTAATACCAAAGAAGAAATTACGACTAAAATTCCGCTAGTTTAACCCTATAAAAACCAATATCTCCCAACCCCTTCCTTTACTAGAGAAAACCTCTGGGCTTAGAATTTTTTCCTCATTTTGTGTTTATATGGGGTTGAGAATGCATGTCTTAGAATGACATGTTGAAATGGCTATTTCCCCTGTAAGTTTTATCTGAATTTACAGAGACACACACACACACACACACACACACACACACACACACACACACACATATATATATATATATATTAACTTCGAGTGAGTTGCCCTGGATAATGATTGCCCTGGATAAAAATAACTGGAGATATTTTTGTCAGAGTGGTATCAGAAATTTCGAAATTAGTTGTATTGATCGCGGCTAAGAGACGAAAAGCGTCAGCAGATATTCCTGTTCTTATGCCCTGGGAGTAAATTGTCGCCATTTTATATTTTTTATTTCGCGCATGCGCGTTGTTTATTTTTATTTTGTCAACTGCACAATATAGTAGGGTCAGTTGGGCACCGTCTGTTAGAAAAAAAGTGCACCACGTTGCAATTCACTCAGTCAGAAATTTGGAAATGGCATGCGGTACTGCTTGGCATTTGCGCCGGAAGCTCCATTAAGAACGTTTCATGGCGTTCGAGCGTCAGTGCAGAGGATTCGGTAAAAGTTGGATGATATATCCAGTCAACATCATGGTGTTTGAAGTCATCACTAGTGATAGCGACTTTATGCCTTCGTTCATCTTCCCACAGTTCCTCAATACAGAGACCTTCATCAGGTGCCTTGATGAGGTAGTGCTACCCTGTGTCAAGTGGGTGGCTGCGGAAAGACCCTTATATCTGGCAACAGGCAGGAGAACTTAGTCATGGCTGGCAGATCATTTCTGCAATCACATCACACATCTAACTCCCCAGACTGCAGCCCCCTTGATTATTATGTATGGGGTGCAGTTGAGTGAGAGAGACCAACAAAACTCCTTGTAATACCAAAGATGAACTGAAGGTAAGGTTTATGGCAGCATTCACTAACTTACACAAGGTGTTTGTTCAGAAGAATTACAGGAAATTCCGAAATCGTCTGAAAGCCGTTGTTGAAGCCAATGCAATTTTATTGAATAAATTTATTTTTGAAGATTAAAAAAAAAAATAAAAAAAATAAAAAAATAAAAATCAATCGATACAGAAATTGGTGGACTGCGACAATTCAAATGTTTTAGAAAGAAATTTAATGAGAAATATTTCTTCGTTATGCATTTAGAGTGAGTTTGGCACGATTATCTCGAATGCTGTTTCAAGTAAATTAATTTCTTATTGGCTAATGAAGTTGGGTTATTAGACATTTTCTGAACAACTCGAAATTTGACTCAAGACCAAATTACTGAAACGCTGGACAAAGAAATGAATTCTGTGCAGTCTTTTTGTTCCAATCAATTATCTATAAATAACTTCTCAGTCTTTTTTTAATGATCTCTTTTGACAAAATCAGCAAATGAAAAAACAAAAAAAGTTCAATTTTCGCCACTCACAAGGGAATTCTACAATCTGTTCATATCCACTGTCATTTATGACGGCCACAGCCTTTTCGCAAATCTGAAAAAAAAAAAAAAAAAATTAGAAATGAAAAGGAGAGGAAGAAAAATCATGATTTAACAAGTTAGAAATTTGCTGCAAATCAGAAAGAACCTTTTTCTATGCAAGATTCAAAGGAAAAGAGATATTGCGAAAAGCAACCACCTTTTTTCATCAAAAATGGAGTCACAAACTGTGCAATTCCTAAAGAATAGATTTTTATTTATTTATCCGATAGATTTTCTCGTTTATGCTAATTTATTCACCCCGTTTATTTTCATTATGTTTATTAAACAGTATGTTTATTTATTTACGTCTACCGGCCTGAATATTAGAGAAATCTTATTAAAAATACAACAGGATTAGAAAACGCGCCCCTCTAGGCATAGGTAACCATCGTTAGATCCAAGGTGTTCCAACCGACTGAGCTACAGAGAACTTTCGCCGACCAGGTGAGGCTAAATAGTGTCTTTAAACGAAATCCTTCTCGTTATAGACTCACGAAATTACCATATTTGCTCAGTTTCCAATCTAAACGTAAACAAAGCAATTTTCGAAAAAGTAACAGATTTATATTTATTAATATTGCAAATGTTATCAAACTGTCATTTAAGTTAACTAAATTAAGGGCAGTTTGGGACAATGAAAAGCTATATATTAACGCATAAAATGATCAACGGGACTTATTAACCCAGGTAGTTAAACGGAGAGACGGGTAAGGATTTTGTTGACACCTTATCATTCCATGCGTGAGAATTTCCTATCATTTAATCATGAATTATATGACCAATTCCACCAACTCTGTTCACGCTTCTAATCAATTGTATCGCCGTTGTATACTTATACGACCGAAACATTTTCACAGCAAAAACAACGGTTACAATGTTTTTCTCCACGTCCAACTTGTGTAAGACTAAATCCAACACAAAGATAAATCTCTTATGCATAAAATTACTGTTTATTCACTTCTAGAGGGGTGCTTGTATCCTGTCATTAAACCATAAGCCGTGTGCCCACCCTAAGCTCAGATGGGTCGACCACCTGTTTACATATCAGGGAAACTACTGATATTCTTTGTTTTCCGATTCTACACCTGGTGGCTATGAAGTTACCTTTCAGGACAGAATTCGGATGCGCACGGATCCACTGGCGCTTGGGTATAACACCGAGCACAGGACCTATTTGTTATCTCTTAGGGTAAACCCAGTATAGATTAGGGTCACCACAGATCAACTCCTCTAAGATCAAAAGTTTCTTATTAACATTAATTTCAATTCCGATCCGTGATATTTCTTAGTTTTTGTTTTATACTGCACTTGTATCATTTTTATAAATGAGATTAGTTAAAGGAAAAATGCCTTGCAGGAACAAAGTTCGCGTTTAAAAGAATAAATTCCTCCCTAAGCAAGAGGCTAAAACCATTAAGACGCAATGGATGACTGAAAGTGAAAGAGGATGAGAAGACTTTATTGACGAGAAAAGGACATTAGACTAACACATTTTAAGAAGATCGCGATTGACGTTCCCTTTACATTTTTGAAGAATGTGGGTGGTAGGGAAACAAGTAACTGCAAAAGAGTTCTATTGGCTTGAAATGTCGGAAAATAAACTATTAAAACAGAACTTAGGGTTACATCGAGCTGTTTCAACGGCAAAACGATGAGGTCGAGTTGTCAATCTAGTAGTAAGCTTAAATTTATACAATCGAGGTGGCAAGCAGGAGAGGACAATAAAACAATTTTAATTTCAATTGTAAATCAGTCAGTCAATTAAGTGCCATAAGTAATACACGCTTTGGGCGATCATGTCTCGAAAGAGACATGACTGACTGGGCAGAAGATTATTTCGCAATAGGTTGCCATTGCTTTCTGTGGTAGACTGGTTGCCAGTCTGTCTTATTATTTAACCCATAACTGGAGGAAAGAGATAAATTAATACCTTTCCCAAGGGTACTTGTGCGTAAGTAAATGCAAGAAATTCAATTTGGGATTCGAACTCGGTTTCCCGATTTGTCGTTCCGAGTCGATATTCACTGCACCACGACATATATCTCCATCGTAAATAGTAATGTTGATCTTAGCCGTTTCTTTATAAATAAACATTCCGTATTCATTGACTGAATAGCCAGTCCTGCTATCGGTTGAAATCGTTTTATTGAAACAATTTTCAGGAAAATAGTTTTCTCTAATCCTGTAACTGTTATCGCTCTTTCTGCTATTGATGGGTGCCGGTGGGGGGAGTGTTCTTCCTAACCATTTGAAATTGGATGGGATATCAGCATTTTAAGCATGTTACTATTTTCTTTTCACATGTGCTATCCAATGTAGTTGTTGTTTCTACTGAAGGCCCTCATGTGATGTGGTTTCTGTTATTTGGTACAGATCTTTTTGTAGGAATTTCCGAAATTGTATTTCATGGCCGACTTTTATGCGCAGCAATTTCATGCAGAAATGAATTTTACTTTTTTCTTCTCAATTTTATGACAATTTTATTTACCATTTGCAGATTCCTTCATCAGTGGAACGGAGCTTTTGAGAATAAAATAACAATAAAATATAGTATTAAAATATTCTATTTTCCGGTATGCTGGTATTTACTGAGATTAGTTCAGTCTCACACACGGCCACTACTGATGGGAATACAGCGAGGATCGTCCTAAATACCGTGTTAATAGTCTCTTAGGCTAATTTGATAAGTATAGTTCTAGTTCAAGACAAATTTGAAACATTAAATAAAAGAAATAACGTAATAGTAATAATAATGATTGAAGATGCTAAACATTTTGACGCAATTAGAGAACTTCATACAGAAGGCAATAGAAAGAGCTTAATACGTAAGGCGATGGAAGCTGGGACTAACCTTTGGATGACAGCCTTTAGAATAAGTTAAGACTAAATGCAGTATCTTTTAAGGCGACTCATTAACAGAACTGCCATTGGTCACTGTGATGATACTGTTAAATCATATTTTAAAGAAGATCAGTCAATTTTGTAGACACATAAAATGAAAAGAATAGGTGAAAAGGGATGCTGTGAAATCTTTTGACCTCAACGAAAACTAAATTGAAAAATCTCATAGAAACTGACAGAATCTTTAATCAGGAAAAAGTAATGGAATTTTGCATTAATAAATATTCATGGCATAAAATATAAATTAAAAATCATTAAAACTTTTTTTACGGCTTATCAACCGTTTGCAGGTTATTTAAAACCAGAAAATATTTTTAAATTTTTTAAGAAATAAAAATGATAATGATACAAATTTTACTAATTAGCCCATAGCTGGGGGAGAAGATGCGGATTCATACCCCCCCCCCCCAAGAATTTGTGCTTAAGTGAATATAACGAATCTAACCGGAATTGAAACTCAGCTCTCTGATTGACCATTCGGAGCCATTGTTCATTATACCACCTGCACATTTAAACTTACAGTACCTGGTGCTCGCGAGCGGTGCCCCATCAAGGTACTGATCAAGCTTGAAATTTCTTAAATTCGGTTATCGTATGGCAACGGGAGTTTTAACGTGATATGGCCGTAAAACGGTACTAAAAAGAAAGACTACGCAACTAGGAGATCATCAAGATATTCAGTAGAAAGAAAAGCGACAGGTGTTTCAGGATTTTGGGAGTGAATCACATGAAGTAGAAAGAAACGAATGAAAGGATAAGAATACGTTAGAAAACAAGAGAATATGGAAGATCACATTCTGCAGCAGATAGAAGGGATTAAGTAGCAGGACATTTTCTACTGTGAGATATTCAGAACCCTTCTTCAACTGGATAAGAGTCTAAATCATAAGCCGAGACTACAAAGTAAGAAAAATGGTTACAATACATAAGGAGATACACTGAAAACACGATGTGAACAAACTTTATGTTAAGAGAAAAGAAGAAGGAAAAAAGACTAGTTAGCGTCAAGGATTATCTCGACTCTGCAATGAAGAGGTTCGAAGAGTATTACAGGGCAAGGAAAGACAACTCATAGCCTGATTACGTGTTCAGTCACGTGACAATTAACGGCCGGTCAGTGAAATCCAGTTTGTTTAGTTTTGGGGTAGAAATCACGAAGAGAAGATATTTCCTTGATACCTGGGCAAAAACAAGGCCTCATGTAACCTAACGTGATGTACATGTGAGTAAAAACAAAGTTTTATAACACTTGGTAGCTTTCCTTTTCAGAGTCAGAGAGAAGGCATGTAAAAATATGCTTTATTAGCATATCCTCTTCCTTTTTTTAAAAAAATCATTTCAATCCGAGCAAGGCAGAAATGCCACTGATGAGCGGGGGGGGGGGGGGGCTACATAACTGTAAAAAGATTAATTAGAAAAGAGTGAGGAGTACAAACTAGTTAGAAAGGAGCAATAAAAGCTGAGAATGCAGGTGCGATGACAGATACATAGGTGGAGAGAAAGGGAAGGATATACGGGGGTGGGGAGAGAGCTAGAGTCCAGTGGTTAATAGATGAGTATTGACATTGCATTTAAATTTCTGGAGGTTGTACCCGTCAGGAAAGCAAGAATACGGGAGAGAGTTCCACAGGCGGGAAATGCGAGAGAAGAAGCTGCAGGAGTAGAATTGTCGTCTGCATTTGGCTAACCTGACTGTGAATGGGTGGGACCCAGTTGCCAGTCTGGTTGCACGAGTAAACACCTGTTGAGGAGGCACCAGTGACTAAAATTCGTCCGAACAGAATTCCATGAAAGTATTTATAGAACAGACAAAGGGAGGCCACATTTCGACGGTGGGGAAGTGGCTGCAGTCGAGCCGCCAGATCAGTACCTATCACATTACAGACTCTCCTTTGGAGCCTGTCGAGAACACTGAGGAGAACGGCAGGGGCGCCTGACCATAAATGGACAGCAGTACTCCATGCACGGACGGATGGTTGACTTGTATATATGCAGGATGGATTCAGGTGGAAAAAACATTCTGGATCGACATAGTGACCCAACCTTCTTAGCAGTAGATTTAGCTATGGATTCAATATAGTGGTTCTATTTGCGGTCTGAGGAGAGGGTTAGGCGTAGTGTAAGACATTCATTTATGTTTTTCCGACTTCTTATTTATTTATTACGTTATTTTAAATGTTTGAGTAAGTATCTGTATCTACAACAAGATATATGTTCATTCATATATATTTTCTATACCAGATACCGTCAATAAGTGCATTTTCTTGGATATGTAGTCATCATATAGACTAGACGATACTGTAATTCTGGACGTTAATTGTCTTATTTGATGCAAACTCTTATAAAAGTGGAATGACGAGATTGAATAATGTCGGTCCCGAAGGGAAATTCGTTTGCTTTGGGATCAAGACTAAAGTCAATGGAAAAGTTTTTAAATAGTTGACAATGACAAATTCTGATTGACACGAAGACGCCCCCTGCTAAGCTGAAAATGTAAGAAATTCGCAGAGAAACAAGAAATTACCTCACTTTCCACGGCTTTTCTAATTGTCCCTTTGAATAAATATATAATCATATTGTAAAACCAGTTGTAAGTTTCCAGGTCAAAGGTCACATCACAGCTGCAATGGGTTGCTTTGACTTCTAACGCGCCTGTTGCTGTTTTGGCTGCAAGAGAAGCAATAATGGATTCGTAATAACGAGACACACACACGCACCTTATATATATATATATATATATATATATATATATATATATATATACACACACACACACACACATACACACACATACATATATATATATATATATATATATATATATATATATATATTACCGGCTATAATTATTAGGAAAACTCCAGTGTTTTAAAAAAATTATGCATTTCATACTATTTTTTAGTATTTATTGCCAACTGAAAATTGTAAATGAAAATAGAATGTTTTTTGTAAATAACTGCACAATAACATGTGCATTAAATGAATTTATAAATATTTAATAATTACCTATATTGCAGTTTTATCATTGAAAGAATGAAGAAAATTTAGGGTGATTCGGACGAGTTCATCTTTGCTTCCTTGTCTTGTAAAATTTGGCAAACTAATAACAAACGAACAAACGAACCATTCTATTTGCATTTGGCAATAAATACTAAAAATAGTATGGGAGACATCATTTCTTTTAAAAAAATTATAGCCGGTAGTGTATATATATATATATATACTACCGGCCATAATCACTAGGCCAGCCCAGGTTTGTAAAAGAATTATGCATTTTATACTATTTTTAATATTTATTGCCAAATAAAAATAAATGGTTCTGTTGTTGTTATATATATATAAACGAGATTATAATGATACTCGTGTCGAAAACCTTCATCGAAATCTTTAGACGGAAGGAAAAAATGGTTTTAAAAAAAAAAGAGCTTAGTACATGAACGTCAGTCAAAAGTGTTCGGACCGAGATCAGCACGAATCCCAAAGAAAAAACCTCGATACGAGTAATCATCTAACAGAAAGTGCTCAATACAGAGGTAGAGCGAAATAAATAGATAACACCTAATGAGCCAGACGAACCTAACTATTAATAATTAAAAGTTTTTCTGTAATAAAGTTGTTAACCCCCACTCCTTGAGCAAATATATGTAAAAATTAAGACAGACACGTTATTCCATGGTTAAGCGGAAGTTTAGGCCTATTTCAGACGAACCATCATCAGCTTCCGTCTTTATTGTACAGAAGATTTAACACGAATTAAACCTTCTGTACAATATAGCCGAATATAATTACAATGACAAATAATAAGAAAACAATAAAAATAGTAAAAAAATAATAAAGTAATAATAAAAATAATAATCTATTTCTAAAGTTAATAGTGGTTTGTGATTTTCTTATAATCTTTCGTGGAGAGAGATCTGTGTCTTTTAATTCTCAAAAATACTTAGACATAGTGGTCTAGAATTTAAGGTGGGGCTTAGAGAAAGAATACTTATGATTATCAAATCTCTGTTCCAATATATATTATATATATAGCAAGTCGATGAGATGAGATGTGATACAGCGAAACAGGCTTGTATGTTGACGACTAATATATTATGCTCTCATTGCGATTGAGCTCTCTAGAGAAGAAAATTTTAAAAACAGTTTCCACTTCTGCGATATAAGCATTACTCTTTCCGAAATGAATTGAGTTCTTTCGGTGACTGGTGTGTGTATACACTGCTTATATATGCAACACGTTAAAATTTCCCTTCTCTGATTCCATGCGCCTATGGCTTAGTGGGTAGTGACTCCGACTGACATCAAATCGTACAAGTTTCGGTCCCGGCCAGAAGCAAGTGGATGTGTCTAGCCACACTGATGAGCTGTGATACAGCGAAACAGGCTTGTATGCTGATTGTATGCTATATATATATATATATATATATATATATATATATATATATATATATATATATATAGTCCATCGCGTTTTGATACGTTCGCCTTGTAAGTTGGACGGGGAATTGGTGAATATTTACAATATTTTCCGGGATAACGGTTACCTGGAGAATGTTGTTAAATGTACGGTGGAACGTAAGTTTAAGAGTTTTAAGGCTCCCATAGTTTCTGGAGCTGATCTTTGTCGCGTCTATTAAAAACTACCTGGAGAGTCATACTCTTGCTGATAAGGCATCGGCTTGTGTGGTTTCTTGCTTTTCTTCTGTCAAGTTGCGTGTGTTGTATTTAATACTATTCCGGTGTTGGCCATCTTTCGCTAAGGACGGTTTGCCCAACCTACGATTTATTTCTGTAATCTATCAATGCCAGTGTCGGTTTGAGGCCGACTAAATGGGGCGATCCGACATCCCTGCTTATATATATTGATAGGGAAGATCTAGTAGCCGTAATTACTTGGCTCAGCCAGTTTATCAGTCAGCGATTTGATTTCATTTGATTTTTAAAACCCAGGTCCGTCAAACATTTACGGTTTCCAGAAGCTTTTTACATCAAGCTTCATCAACTGAATTTCTGAAAACAGAAGGAGAATTAATTTTAGATATTTACCCCTCCCCCATGTCTACCTTTTTTCAATTTCACCATTTTGATTATTGTCGTTCCAACGAATGTTTTTGAAGAAGGCTTCGGTGAAAAAATTTCCTTCAAAAGACTGCTTTCCGTTATTTTCAAGGTCATATATATATATATATATATATATATATATATATGTGTGTGTGTGTGTGTGTGTGTGTAAACATGTTACGGAAATTAACGAAGATTAATGAAACCTGGATTATAAACAACTGACAATTTGAAATGATTTGTTTAAACATTATTTTTTTTTATCAATACTTGTATTTAAGTAGATATTCTATTTTTAATTAAAAATATTATTATATAGATATAAATATATAATACTGTTTAATTAAATACAGAATATCTACTTAAATACGAGTATCGATCAAAAAAAAATGTTCAAACAAAATCAATTAATGCATATGTCCATTCGATGTAATTTCTTATTGCCAAAAAATGGTATATTTATTGAGACACAGCAATAAAAAATCACGTTCGTTAAAAAATAAACGATGTTTTATAAAACTGATTTTAGAATCAGGTATGAGTACATTTCCTGTGTCGTTAACACCCCAAAATAGGCTTTCATAAAATGTGCTTATTTAGCAACTGAATAAGGCAGACGATAACAAAAGCTGAAAATTTAAACATTAGTAGATATATAGGTACCGGTCATTTCAATGGTAGTTAAAACGAAACTTTACTTTATTTTAAATTAGTTATATTGCAATATGTCTACTAGTTGACTTTGCATGTAACACAACATTAAGATTTTTAATCTGATCTTCTGGTAGAGGCCATTACTCCATCTTTACTACAACGGTATGAAAGAATACCAAGTAGTCAAATTTAATAAACATTGAACTGTACACACTACAGACATTTATATCTGGTTAATTTATTTAATACAGATTTAAAACAAACTGATTTCTATTGCAATTTTATAATTTTATGAATACCATTTTGCTAAACAGGTTCAATTAGCTGACCTGAAAAGATTTAAGGTGAAATATGTGTGCTAACTTCCTGGAAGAACAAAAATCAAATGTGGCAGAAGATAACGGAGAGTCACTAATATTAATCGAAAAAGATTAATTATAAAAAAACAAAACAGAAATAACGAAAAAAGACGAAATGAAAATGGAAACGAGATAAAAAGAAGAAGAAAAAAAAACACAGGCACAGTAAATTGCAAATAAGAAAAGAAAAGAAAAAATGAGCTGATCTCCCCCCCCATCTTTCTCGACAGGGCAATTGTATAATGCAGCCGATAATATAAGCGGATTATTTGGGCATTAGTAAACATATCGGTGCCAATCATTTCAAAAATGGTTGCACAGTATTTTGATTCTTCCGCCTAATTATGATCAGAGAAGAATAAAAACTGGTCAGGGCACGTCGGCATGGTGTAATGGCTAGCAAGCTCGTCTCGATAGAATCATTATTAGTAGTGAGTTCGATCCTCACTGGGTATCCCCTACTCTCGCCGTGTGCTACGCTTAGAAAATCACCTTCCTCCAGGTTAGGGGGTTGGGCGCATGGCTAACAACCCTGTTACGGAAACAGTAAAAACGCTGCTCTACACACCATTAGGTGCAACGGAAACGTTTATTATTATTATTATTTTAAAAACTAGTCAACAGATTCTATAAATGTCTTTTTTTTCTTTTTGTATTTCCATTTACCGTTGCTGTAGAATTTTCTCTTTTTGTCTTGTTTTAGTTTCCTTTTGTCGTTTTTTTTTTTAAATATCGCTGCTTTTTACGAACTGTAATCTTTTGTACAATAAAGACGGAAAGCTGATGATGGTTTGCCTGAAATAGGCCTACCCTTCCGATTTACCATGAAATAACGTGTCTGCCTTAATTTTTCTTATATATATAATTTGAAAAATGCATAATTCAATTTCACATTTAGAATTGTTTTTTTTTTTTTAAAACTTTTCAGCGTTTTCAATAGATCTCTTCAAGAAATTCAGACTTTTTCTTCTTTTTTTCTTGCTCCCATGTCGGATGTGCGAGATTTTCTCAAAAGCGCGAATGATTATTCAATGAATACAAACAAGCCAAACTTAATTACAGACGGGCGGGAATCTGGAAGAAGTGAGATTTGTCGCTCATAACAGTGGGATATTTAAATCTAACTGGTGACGGAAGTGAACGAAATCAAAATTAAAGTGATCCTAAACAACAATATATATTTATTTTGCAGAAATTTCAAAAAAGTCTTACTCAATTTAACAACAATTTCAACGTGACTCTCCGGCATGGTGGCTTTCAACCCACCCGCATCACCAATTCTGAAACTAGAGACGAAAAGAAACAATTAAAAATATTATATCAAATATCTTGGAATAATTTTAGAAAAATAATTTTTAATAGTTTTTACCATTTTGATCATATATCACCGAGGAAATATCTTTTAACGCATTACAACAATTTCATTTTGTAAGGGATCAAGAAAAAGACATACTTGTGGTTTGCTTTTGGTTCTTTCAAACGGGACATTGAGTAGAGTATCATACTCCTATAAACGGGGTGAGACTTAATTTCCGCCTTCGAGCTTATTAAAAACACACCATTTATTCATATTGTTTTCATTTTTGACGTTTTAAATGATTTTCTGACCACTTTTTATTAAGACTAGCCCTCGTTTACTGCATATTGAGAAAAAATCCTCCTCTGCGATTTTTAAGATCTCTACTATTTATTGCATATCGCGAAAGCTTTAGACTGCTCCTTGTATTGGGCACCTAAGTGTAAAGCTATAAACAATCAATGATAGTAACTTGATCAGGGTTCAGCGAATAATTGATTTAATCCCGCAATTGATTTCTGGAACGTCTTTTTTTTTTTAGTTTTATTTATTAACAATTTTTTAAAATAATTTAATCCCAAGCAAGGCTTGACCGCCACTAGTGTGCAAGGGGTTACAGTGAGAGAAAAGACTGGGTACGGGGGGGGGCATTGAAGAAAGGATAAAAGATGAACGAGATTAAAAAAGACAGAACATGGCGATTGCATTTAAATTTTTGAAAATTGTAGCTATCAAGGAAGCAATTAAACCGAAGGGATTTTCACAGACAGGAAGTGCGAGAAAAGAAACTGTTCAAGCAGAAGTTACAGTTGCATTTAACTATTTCAACAGTAAAAAAGTGGGACCTAGATGCCAATCTAGTAGCATGCTTGAATTCCGTATTCAGTGCACCACCAAATAGTAGAGATTTTCTTTCGAGTTCTCAGATTAAAAAAATAATTTACTATTCGGTAAATTCTTCTGACTGGTATCCTCATTGTTGTTCCGATCAATAAGTTTTGGCAGATTAGCTATTCTGACTTCTTTAACAGTACTACTTCCGAAAATCTTTAATTTATTTTCAAAACTCTTCTCTTTCACTAAGCGAGATTCGCACAGAAAACTAAGAAGTTTTTCCCGTCCGAGTCCATCCTGCACATATATAAATCTACCATCCGCCCGTGTATTGAATACTGCTGCCACATCTGGTCGGGTTCCCCTGCTATTCACCTAAGGGTTCTTGACAGAATCCAACGTAGAATCTGTAATGTGATAGATACCGTCTTGGCAGCTCGGCTGCAGTCGCTATCTCACCGGCGTGATGTGGCTTTCCTGTGCCTCTTCTATAAATATTTTCACGGTTTCTGCTCTAATGAACTTAGATCACTGGTGCCTCCTAGGTATGAATTTGCACGAGATACTGGATCAGCAACGTTTACAGTGAAACCGATAAAGTGTAATCGCAATTTCTACTCTAACAGCTTCTTTTCACGCACTTCCCACCTGTGGAATTCCCTTCCATATACTTGCTTCCCCGACAGCTACAATCTCCAGGAATTGAAATGTAAAGTCAATAGACATCTCCTATCTCACTAACTCGCATTCATTCTCACAAGCTCTTTTTTCATCTACTCCACCCCCATCCTTAGTATCCTCATCCGTCTATTAACCTCCTCCTCCTGACATTTCCTATAACTAACCCCTCTTTCTCATCACTTTACCCATGTAACCCCCTGTGCAACAGTGGCAGTAGAATGCCTTGCTTGAGGTGAGATGATTTTAAAAAAAAATTCTGAGAAAAATCAAACCAAAATACAATTTTTTTCGTGGGGGTGGGGTACGCCATATCTTTGCTGCTTAAGCATCAGAAAAATTAAGTTTACTAGATGCGGTTACCCCATATATTTGACGAAGGTTAGAGAGTTTATCATCAGAATGTTGGTATCGAAACAACAAAAAAAAAGTTTGAATTCTTTTCCCCCCAGTAATGATTTTTCACAGAAATTAATTCAATTAAAATTGCCATTTTAATGTTATTAATGGCGTCAAATAGTTTTGTGAGGTAGATAACGCCACAAAGAAAGGGAATCAGCGAAATGAGTTCAATCTGCGGTTGAAGCTGCTTGCGTTGCTTTTCGCTGTAATGTTTTTGTATGAAGTCAACTCGCTATGGGAAAATCTAAGCGGAAGACTTGAAAGCCGTTTGTAAAGGCAATCCATTTTGGGCGTCTGATAAGCGGTTAGTTCAGTTTGCTGTTGGTACCATGTAACCCAACCTAACTGTCGCACTTTATTTGGAGAAGATTTTAGAAGCGCCGAATAATCTCTCTCTGGTCCTGAGAAATGTCATGAACAGTATGACACCCTGGGAAACGAACGAACACTGGAAAACTCGGACCTTCAGGCCCGAAAAGAAAAACGAAGTGCCAAAAGGACGTTCTTTTCCGCGACGCCGCTATTATTATTATTATTATTATTATTATTATTATTATTATTAACTATCTTCACTCTTTCGTAATGGGTTCTGGGCATGACGGTAAACTGCATCCGGCAGCAAGGCCTCTGACTGGGAGGTCGTGAGGAGCATGGAACCACCACTTAATTGCTGTTGTTTCCAGGTCCACTCTGACCCGGAGTGGTAGCACCTGATAGGGTCCCAGCTATGGGCAAATAGTTAACCCTTCAAACAGGGGTCAAACATTATGAAAGTGTAAAAACAGACTTCTATGGAATATATACGTAAAAATTTTCGAAGGAAAAATATTGCCAACAAAACTTTTTTGAATGAAAAATATTACCAAGAAAACATTTTTGAAGAAAAAATGTTACCAACAAAAATACGTTTTTGGAAGGAACTAATGCTTCGGCATTAAATGACCCCAAGGGGTTGATATACCGTAAAACAAACCAAACCAAACTAAATCTTTCGTAATACTTATTGTTTTTAAAAATCTTTGATTAGAATTGTCATAAAACTTAAACATATGAAAGTGAATTTATACATTTTTATACCTGAGAACTTATTTTATTTGTTAGATTGTTTATTTACAAGAATAATTTTATGTTTATAATGTTTTAAAAATACAATAAAAACTAAATGCAACGTAATATTTATCATTTACCAATTTATAAATAAATAAATAAATGTGAAAACAATTTATATATTCATAAATTTATAACAATGTACTAAATATCAAATTATAGGAACCAACTCTAAGGAAATAATTATTATTTACCGTTTCCTAAAATTTGGCTCAATTGGAAATTAGCCAATGTTATGCCAACCCTTTTAATAAAAATAAAAAGTGTCAATAAATAATCTGATGAATAAATTGTGTATATTATTTTTGTTGTCAATGTATGAATTCACTTTCATCAATTAAGGTTTTATTCCAATTCTAATCATCGATTTTAAAACAATAAACATTGCTGAGGAGTGAGGGTAGTTAAAATAACAGCGGTGTCAAAGGAAAGAGCGTTCTTTTGGCACGGCTTATTGGTGGGGTGCATTTGTTCATGTTTGCTTCCCATGTTAATAGTTTTTGATTCTGTGTTGTCGTTTGTGAATTTTTTTTGCGGGGTAGGGCAAACAAATGTCTACGGCTATATAGTGTTGAATACACCGGTTCCCGTCCGATCACCGAAGTTAAGCAATATTGAGCCTGGTCAGTACTTAAATGGGTGACCATTTGGGAATACCAGGTGCTGTAAACGTAAGGACCAAAAATGGTCCACCTGTCCTCCAGGTTTGGGGGTTGGGTGCAGGGCTAACAACCCTGCCCCGTAAAAAAACAGTTCCAGAAGTAGCAACAAAAAGTTGCTGCCCTATGCACCATCTGGGTGTGATGGATACATGATGATGATGATGATGAGGAGGATGAGGGGGAAAAATGAAATGACAACTGTATCATCTTGACGAATGATCATACATTTCAGTTAAGAATAAATTTGGACGACACTAAAATGAAACAATGTTCAATGCAATAAGGCAGTGGACTAACAAAAATAAATTTCCACAACAGACACCAAAAAATGACCCGGAAGAAAAGAAACGTTGTGCGCGTTGCGGGGTCACGAAGGTATGATGCATTTAAATCAGCTTAAAATGCAATAAACGCTAAATGCACATTAATAACCCAAGCAGCGGCAATGTTGGTTGTTTTGTTTTTATGGCATATCAACCTCGGTGGGTCATTCATTGCCAACTAAAATTTTATTTACTTATTGCTGGTAATACCTTTTTCTTTCAACAATTTATTGTTGTTTATATAAGTTTTTGTGTCTAGTAATACATTTTTCTTTTCGAGAATCAAGATTCATTGGGATTTGTTTTTAAGGACGGGATCCCCAACTCTTGTTATTTAACCCATAACCGGAGGAAAGGGACGGATTAATACCTTTCTCAAGGGTACCAGTGCTTAAGTGAATGCAGGGTATTCAACTGGAATTCGAACTCGGCTCACCGATTTCTCTTTCTGAGACGGTATCCACTGCACCACAACGCATAGTATTGAGTATGTAAAAAGAAGAAGAAAAAAGATCACTCGGTGGGTTTGTTCTCTCCCACTCACCATATTCAAATGACCAACGGATTATTAGATTTACTATATAAGCTAGGGATGTGCGTTGTGGTGCAATGCATATTGACTCCAAACTACCAGTCCGCTATATCAGTTATTTTGAGAAGCACTGCACTAGGCCAGGAATAGATTAAGCTGAAAAGATAGACATAGATCCGGATTACTCAAGGCTAGAAAAATTAGGCATATGATGCTTCCCCTAGGACAAACGTTCAGATATACACTAGGCTAAAAAGATAGACATAAGTCCGGTTTACACTAGGCTAAGAACAAAAGAAAACATTGTTCAGGTTTACATTAGGCTAAAAAGATTAGACGCATGTCCGGTTTGTACAAGGTAGACATAGATCTGGTTTACACTAGACTAAAAATGGTAGTCACGTGTTCAGTTTACTCTATTCTAAAAAGGTACGCATAGCATCCGTTTACACTAGGCTTAAAATAGTAGCGATTGGTCCGGTTTATACTAGGCTAAAAAGGGTAGACATAGTTCAGGTTTACATTAGGCTAAAAATAGTAGACATAGATCTGGTATACACAACGCTAAAAAATGTAGGCGTATGTCCGATTTACACGAGGCTAAAAAAAGTAGACTTACACTATCGGCCATAATTATTAGGCCACCCCAGTGTTTTAAAACAAATGATGCATTTCTTGCTATTTTTAGTATTTATTACCAAGTGGATAATTCTAAATGAAAATAGAATGGTTCTTTTGTTATTATTACTTTGCAAAATTGTACAAGTCAAGGAAGCACAGATGAACTCGTCCGAATCACCCTAAATTTTCTTCATTCTTTCATTGATGAAACTGCAATATAGGTAATTATTAAATATTTATGAATTCATTTGATGCGCATATTATTGTGCAGTATTAGCAAAAGAACTATTCTATTATTTACTTGTCAATAAATACTAAAAAACGGTATGAAATACATAATTTTTTTAAATCAATGGGGTGGCCTAATAATTATGGCCGGTAGTGTAAGACAAATTTCCACTAGGATAAAAAGATAGGCATATGTTCAATTTACACTAGGGTAAAACGATGCAATTTACACAAGACTAAAAAGGGTAGATATAGTTAAGTTTTACACTAGGTTGAAAAGGTAGACATAGGTCCGATTTACACTAGGCTAAAAAAGGTAGGCATGAAAAGGCTTTACCCTTAGGCTAAAAAAGTAGACAGAACTCCAGTTTGCACTAGACTAAAATAGTTCGAAATAGGTCCGGTTTACACTACGCTAAAAAGGGTACGCAGAGTTCAAGTCCCCATTATGTTAAAAAAGGTAGACATCGGTCAGGTTTACTCTAGGCTAAAACTGGTAGATATAGGTCAGATTTTTACTAGATTAAAAATGACAGACGAGGGTCCAGTTTACACTCGGCTAAAATAGATAAACATAGGTTCGGTTTACACTAGGCGGAAAAACATAGATATAGGTCCGGTGTACATTAGAATAAAAATGGTAGACATAGATTCGGTGAACATTAGGTTAAAAAGGTAGACATATGTCTAGTTTCGACTAGGCTAAAAGAGATAGACACATATCCGGTTTACAGCAGGCTAAAAACGGTAGGCATTGTTTGTGTTTGAATTAGGCTAAAAAAAAAAAAACGAAAAAAGATAGACATTGTTCAGATTTACCTTAGGCTAAAAAGTTAGACATAGACCTGGTTTACACTAGGCTAAAAATACAGATAAAGGTTCGGTTAACCCTTGTGTAATGAGACAAATATAGATTTGGTTTGTACTTGGTTAGTAAAGTTCGACATTGCTCCGGTTTGCCCTCGACTAATAAAGGTAGACATCGTTACTGTTTGCACTAAGCTCAACAACGAAGGCAGTGGTTCACTATATACCTGAGCCTGGATGTATCCATCGAGAAAGCGATGTCTCTTGTTGGTTCTCGCCCTTCTTTATGGGGATGCAGTTAGTCTTTGATAGGTGTCTATTTATTTGATTAGTCCTTGGTCTGCCTTTGCCCTGACAAGCTGTTGTGCGAAACCGCGGTAATTCTTGGCGATCTTGCGATTTTTTCTCGTGTGTTTTTGCTCTACGTCACTGCCTCTTGGTTAATCCTTTTTGGTTAGTTTTGTATCGAGCACTTTTCTTTCTTTGTGGTTCGTTCCGTTTGAGGGTTTTTTTTCTTTGCTGTGAAGTACTGTATGTATTGTCGGCGCTCCGCAGTTTTCTTTTTTTTTCCCCTCATTGTCGAAAGCTTTATAGCGGCGGACAATAACGGACTTAGATTCTGCCAGTTATTCGTGGTCCTTAAAAATTACTTGTGTAAGATTTTAAGATTTGGATACGTACAGAGTCGATTTTATTATATATATATATATATATATATATATATATATATATATATATATATATATATATATATATATAAGTCAAGATGTGTGTGTGTGTGTGTGTGTATCTGTCTGTATGTCCTTTATACAAATCCACAATTTTTATTCGATTCTCACCAAACTTCACACAAATATTTTTTAGGCTTCCGGTCAGGTCATGAGATCCTTATTTTTTCTGATCTTCTCTCGATATCGGAAATCGATACCCCAATATCCGATCATGTCTGATCAAGATCAGGATTTCAGCCCTTTTATCGTGGTTCTTGCTGGAGAATTTGCTCTGACGTGGTAAAATTATAGTTTTTAGTCTCAAACATTAGTAGATCTTCTCAGACGACTCATTTTCTTCGATATCGTAAATCGATACCCTCGGTGTTCTATCGAATCTGATCAAAAACCGATATTCAGCCATCAATATGGCTCATTTTCTCTAATTTTACTCCCGATGGGTACGATAAGTTTTCATGGACTTATTTAGGTTAGTTTATTCTTAGATAACTTATTTGACTTCGATATTGGAAAACGATACCCCGATATCCTATCGGGTCTGATCAAAATCAGGTTTTCAGCTTTTTTATTTTGGTTTTTGTTTCGGGTCTTGCTCTAAGTAGGTATAATTATAGTTCTTAGTCTCAGCGATGATATAATTTACTCAGAGGACTTATTTAGCCTTTAAAATTCAGTTTGCGAAGGAAAACCTATTCGACATCGATAATTTGACTTACATCCATTCATTTTAGTAAGTTCTACGGCTTCGAGATCAACCTTTCAACAACCTAGGTTTTTCGTGCCAACATCCAATGAGTCTGAGCTCCAGGACCATGGATTAGTTTTAAAGCTTTCATTACACCCGAGCAATGTCGGCCTATATTGCTAGTTTTGAATAAAAGTATTTCATTTGCTTTAATAAATCGACGATTTCATATGGCTTAATTTGGTAATATTGAAGACAGAATAAAAACTGTTTTTCATTGAATCAATCAGCCGCAGAAGAAATGCAATTAGAAAGTGAAGAAAGTTGGACAAGAAAATGTAAAACGTTTCTAATCGCCTGAAATGTTTACTTACAACCAGACTTTCTTCGAATATTTCCAGTGTCCAGTAATCTGAGCATTGGCTATCGTGATTGTCCATTTCAAGCCGTGGGCAGGAACCAGCATCACATGACCTTTGGGCATAGTAAATTTGTCCAGATATAAGCTGAAAGAATAAAGAAAAACAGAAAAAATACTTGAACATTGGTAATGAAGTCGAAAGATCATTTTGTACAGATTTCTTAAAGTTGTGGAAAATTTGCAAAATGTGTGTCTTTGTGAAACTGAAAATAATCGCTGCGGACATGTTTGCCTTTTTGTTTTATGAACAACATTGCATTCCCAGAAGTTGAGTAAAGTTTTAAGAAACAGGAAAATTTCACTAGAAACAAAGAAGAGAGTACTGACTGGATTACTACGTGCTGTCCGTCCTTCAATATGGCAGTGAATGCTGGACAATCTTATCAAATATGAAGGAAAAACTTGAAGCAACTGAAATGTGGTTCTACAGAAGGATGCTGCGAATATCATGGATTGAGCATGTGAGCAATGATGAGGTTTTGGAAAGAATTGAAACGAAAAGGAAATTAATACTGAGCATCAGGAAGAGACAGCTAAAGTTCCCGGGACATGCAATGAGGAAGGAGGGCTTGGAGAACCTGATACTAACAAGCCAGATAGAGGGAAAAAGAGACAGGGGAAAGCAGCGGATAACATATTTGAAGGACCTAATCAGGTGGATGATGGAACGAGAGTTGCATGGTGTAATAGGAGAAAGCGTGCTAAGGACCACCAGGGATAGGGAGATGTGGAAGGCTATGATCACCTACGTCCTGAAAGGACAGGGCACAAAGAAGAAGAAGAAGAAGAAGAAGAAGAAGAAGAAGAAGAAGAATATACGTTGGTATAAGTCGATCTCGATTATCAGTGAAAACTGAGTATTGGCTATGGAGTCATTGATCAATGTTAGGTCTTTGTGTAAAAGTCGATCTCATTTTTCATCAATAAAACCACAAAAACAATACTTTTGATGGAAATTAATACGCATTCCTTTATATTGAAACGCTTTAAGTCTCAGGATAAACATTTTTGTCTCTATTGAACTAAGAGAGAATATATTTTATTTTATTACAATATTACGCCACTTGCAATTGTTGATCATTTTTTGTGCCTCAGATTTTAACTACCTCCGCCACTTTACATCATGCATGAAAATCAACCAATCTATTGACGTTGGAGAGGCTGACATTAATTTTTAGCCTGAAGACTTTGAGGAGCCCACCTTCGTTTTCCGCCGCCAAAATTTCCTTTAAGACCGAGAATATACACAAATTTATATATAACCAAGTTTATCTCTATTTTATAAATGTAATTTTAACAATAATATTCTGAGATTTTTAAACATTTTTACCAATTTTTGAAACAACTTGAACTTTCTCAAGACGTTGTTCATAAGCCCAGACAATTCCAGTTGAGCACGCCCTCCCAACTCTTTCCTCCAATAAAAAGACACATCTAATTTAATAATCTTCCGTCATGATTGGTTGTTAATTAACCATGATGAAATCATTTTTAATTAATAAATTAAAGTCAGAATTGTATGTTTCTATTTCTCACTTTATTTTGCGTAATACGAAGCTAAGAGGGCGTTTGCTACCAGAATTAGGCAACGCATAGCATCCTCTAAGTTTTGTTCCAAAGATTACTGGCGTCTCTGCAAAAGCGTGCTCAACAAGAACAAGACTTCAATACCCTCACTAATCAATGAGTTTGAAGTTCTCACCTACCCAGCGGACAAGGCTGAATGCTTTGCCCGTAGATTCTCAACCAATTCAACACTGGACTCGTTAGGAATACCTACACCAGACTTCCCACCCAGAACTAAGGCTCAACTAAATAACGTCCACATTACACCCTCGCTGGTCGCCAAGATAATTGCACAACTTGACCCACACAAAGCGAGCGGCGGTGACGGAATCCCAGTCATGGTACTGAAGAAATGTGCCCCAGAACTCTCCTCTGTCCTCTCTAAACTCTATAACCTCTGCCTATCTGCTTCCTGATCTCCTGCCTGTTGGAAGTCCTCCTGCGTAGTTCCTATATTTAAGAATTCTGGTGAACCCTCAGACCCCTGCCAATTACCTTCTAATCTTTGGCAAAGTTTTCAAAGCCATTATCAACGCCGAGGTGACTCAGCATCTCATAGCCAACGAGCTTCTCTCTGACAAACAGTACGGGTTTCGCTTCACCAGGTCTACTGCTGATATGCTAACGACCATTTCCGAGTACATATACCGGGCACTTGACAAGAATGGTGAAGCCCGAACCGTTGCCTTGGATATCTCCAAAGCGTTCGACAGGGTCTGGCAAGCTGGCCTCTTGTGCAAACTGCGGAGCTACGGGATAACTGGACATCTGTTTGACCTCATCCAGTCTTTCCTCTCTAACCGCACATTGAAGGTGGTATTAAATGGGCATGCCTCCCAAAACTACCATACGAACGCGGGCGTCCCTCAAGGTTCTATCCTAGGTCCCACGCTCTTTCTGATCTACATTAATGATCTCCCCGACGCCATTAGATCCCAAGTTGGCATGTATGCCGATGACACAACAATCTATTCTCGCATCGATCAAAAACCAGGTGTGGACGACAAAGTGAACCTCGCTGCCGTACTTGAAAGGGACCTCCAATCCGTAGTGGCCTGGGGTAGGAAATGGCTGGTAAATTTCAATGCCTCTAAAACGAAGCTGTTATCAACTAACCACCATAGACAATCGCATCTACCTCCCATAGCATGGGACAGGCTAGCCCCCCAGAGAGTAAAATACTACGCCTCCTTGGCCTTACCTTTTCGGCGGACCTCAAATGGAATGACTATATCGAATCCATTGTCAAATCTGCTGCTATGAAAGTCGGCTCTCTGTGCAGGGCCCGGAAGTTTTTCCCACCAGAATCTATTCTGCACATATACAAATCTACCATCCGCCCGTGTATTGAATATTGCTGCCATATCTGGTCGGGTGCCCTTGCTGCTCTCCTTGGGCTTCTTGACAAAATACAAAAGGAGGATCTGTAACGTGGTTGATACTAACTTGGCAGACCGGCTGCAACCACTCTCTCACCGGCGTGATGTGGCTTCCCTGTGCCTCTTCTACAAGTACTTTCATGGCTTCTGCTCCGATGAACTTAGATCACTGGTGCCGCCTAAGCATGAATTTACACGAGATACTAGATTAGCAACTAGGTCCCACCCTTTTACAGTTAAACAAATAAGATGTAACCGTAAATTCTACTCCAACAGCTTCTTTTCTCGCGCTTCCCGCCTGTGGAACTCCCTTCCTCAAGTCTGCTTTCCCGACAGCTACAATTTCCAGGTGTTTAAATGTAGGGTCAATAGACACCTCCTATCACACTAACTCCCAATTATTCTCAGAACACTCTCATCTACCCAACCCTCATTCTCGGTATCCTTACCCGCCTATCACCCACCCTCTGACATTTCCTATATTTAACCATTCTCGGTATCCCTACCCACCTATCACCCACCCTCTGACATTTCCTATATTTAATCATCCTTTCTCCACTCTACGTAGCCCCCTGCGCAGTAGTGGCAGTGACATGCCTTGCACGGGGTGAAACGCTTATAAAAATAAAAAAAAGATTAAATTTAGATAAAATATAAAAATTTTAATCTTCGTACATGAACGATAGTTAAGTTGCAACAGCCGCTGGCTACTTGGGGTCTCATCTACCATATCCTTGTGCCATTTTAATTTTAGGTAAGTCTATATCAATCGTCTTCTGTATTCCCTTAATTCAGTCAGTCAAGTGCCATACGTAAAACACGCTTGAGTGATCATGTCTCGAAAGAGACATGACTGATTGGGCAGAAGATTATCCCGCAGTAGGTTACCATTGCTTTCTGCGGTAGACTGGTTGCCAGCCAAGTCTATAGAACCCAATCTGTCTTATTATTTGAGTCATAGCTACAGGGGAAAGAGATGTAGTACATTATTAAGTAGTAATAAGTGGGGGATCAGTTTATTACTTCATAACAATAGAAAACCGATCCCCCACTTTATGACCATCATAAGCCTTAATCATGTTTTCAACTATTATATTCAATCAGTCAATTAAGTGCCATATGTGATAGACGCTTGCGCGATCATGTCTTGAAAGAGACATGACTGACTGGGTAGAAGATTATTCTGCAGTAGGTTGCCATTGCTTTCTGCGGTAGACTTGTTGCCAGCCAAGGCTATAGAACCCAATCTGTCCTATTATTTAACCTATAATTGGAAGAAAGAGACGGAAATACATACACCAATACCCACTATAAAATGACCATGTGTCACATCCAGCCTTGCGTGGGAAGGCTAGTAAATACAGTCGGCGGTTTGCCTCTGCAACTGTGACACTGTCAGCACTCTGCCTTCGGGTAGAGGGCGCTCTCTGCTCGGAAGCAGAGAGCAATAACCCAGTCGTGGTTCCGCCGAAGGGTAGAACCACGACTGGGGAAAAAATAGACAGACATTTTTTGGCCCGGCTATATGGCCGGGAATACCCACTATAAAATGACCATGTGTCACATCTGGCCTTGCGTGGGAAGGCTAGTAAATACAGTCGGCGGCAATGTCAGTTGGCATTTGCCTCTGCAATCGCGACACTGTCAGCTCTCTGCCTTCGGGTAGAGGGCGCTCCCTGCTTCCGAGCAGGGAGCAATAACCCAGTCGTGGTTCCGCCGAAGAGTAGAATCACGACTGGGCAAAAATAGACAGACATTTTTTGGCCGGGCCATATAGCTCGGCAATCCCACTTTTAATTGACCATGTGTCACATGTTGCCCTTAGTGGGAGGGACAACTAAATATAGTCGGCGGTAATGTCACAGTAGTGATATACCAGTGCTAGAGTGATTGGAACTGTGCTAACAAGTCAGTCGGATATTTCCGGTAGTCAACCGGAAGTGATTATAATCGGACTCTACATCGTACGAAGAGACGTACAATTAATTCCTTGTTTCCTGTATGAAATGTTAAAACACGAATGTGAAAAACGACAACACACCAAATGTTCGATAGGAAAGAAATTTTGGAGCGATAATTAAATTTGGCCTTTTGAGCTAGACCCTATCACTCAAGCAGGGGTAAGAGACACTTACACAGGAGAGAAGAAGACAGGATTGACCAGATGACCACTAAGGAAAAAAAGCCCCGGTGGGATTTTAGAAAAGTCGGAGAAACGTACCACGCCCCTCGAACAGTGTTAAGAGGCACTCACACTGGACAGAAGAAGATGGATGTTGATCAGATGACCAAAAGTCGGATCCCCGATTAGTTATTTGAAAATGCTAGCGTCACACCCACCCCTGCTGGATGCGAGGCTCAAAATAAGCAAGAGTCGGTGGGTTTACAAAGAGTTGGGTTTGAGTCGATCGGCCACACTGAGAGATTCAGCGCGGGCTCTGCTGGCGTTCGTCGCCTCCCAGGTCCGGGGTGATCATCTTCTGCTAGAGATTCAACGAGAACAGGTAAAGTCGAAAGACGTGAAGAGGAAAAGTCGACAGAGGTAGGCTAGTAACGAAGGCAAAGGTGGAGAAAGGAATTTTCCAGTTGATTCCAATGGGGGAGAAACGGATCAGGAGAGAATGAAGTGGCCTTATGGGAAATAGTGGTGTTTATTGTGTTGTCCAATCAGGCACTGAAGACAATGGAAATAAAGGAGAAGAAGTAGGAAGGGCCTTACCATTCGGAGCCATACAATGAGTAAAGCTTGATGAAGTGAAAAGGAGAGCAAATGGAAGGTATAAAGGACGAAGAGATAGTGTCCCTTGATAAGTTTAGGGCGAGATTGGAACGCCTATTGTAGGCCAAACGTGATGTGGTGGACAAATCAGACAAGAATTTAGGGAAGACCCGTACAGTGATGATGAGGATAGACACTGGTGACCAGCAACCAATCAAGCTGAAACCCTACAGAATATTATCCACAAAAGACCACTAGTGAAGGAAGCAGTGCGGGAAATGATGAAGGCTCGGATGACTGAAACATCCGAGTCGCCTTGGAGAGGTATACGCCATTATGTATGCCTTACAAAAGTTAGATTATTACTTGAGTGGGTTGGTCTTTACTATCAAAACTCAGCAGGTAGAATTACGAAATAGAGTTCCTGGCCGGAAGAGAAAATACCTGTGCTGATTTGCTCTCCAGAATACCGAAACAATTGAAAGCAGAATTTGTAAGGGTAGAGACAGGAGTAGACAATAGGGCTTACCAAGTAGGAGTAATTAACTCATATAAGTTCAAAGACCGTCCTGTGTGGGAGATTGATGTAAAAAAGGCCAAACATTTCTGATATATATTAATGATCTCCCTGATTCCATAAGAACCCAAATAGGTTTGTACGCCGATGACACCACAGTTTACTCTCGCCTCCAACAAAAATCTGGTGTAGGCGTCAAAGCTAAACTTGCAGCCGAGATTGAAAAAGACCTCCAATCCATATTGGACTGGGGTAAGAAATGGCTAGTAAATTTTAATGCTTCTAAAACGAAGCTACTGTCAATTAACCATCATCGACAATCTCACCTACCTCCCATTAGCATGGACCAGGCTTGCCTCCCAGAGAGTAAAACACTACGCCTCCTTGGTCTCACACTTTCAGCGGACCTCAAATGGAATGACTATATCGAATCCATTGCTAAATCCGCTGCTATGAAAGTCGGTTCTCTGTGTAGGGCCCGGAAGTTTTTTCCGTCTAAATCTATCCTGCACATTTACAAATCTACCATCCGCCCGTGCATTGAATACTGCTGCCATATCTGGTCGGGTGCCCCTGCTGTTCTCCTCGGGCTTCTCGATAAGGTTCAGAGGAGGGTCTGTAATGTGATAGATACCGACTTGGCAGACCGCCTGCAGTCTCTCTCCCACCGGCGAGACGTGGCTTCGCTGTGTCTCTTCTATAAATACTTTCACGGCTTCTGCTCCGATGAACTTAGATCACTGGTGCCCCCTAAATACGAATTTGCACGAGATACTAGATTAGCAACTAGATCCCACCCTTTTACAGTGAAATCGATAAAATGCAGCCGTAACTTCTACTCCAACAGTTTCTTTCCTCGCACTTCCCGACTGTGGAATTCTCTTCCAAACGATTGCTTCCCCGACGGCTACAATCTCCAGGAGTTTAAATGTAAGGTCAATAGACACCTCCTAACACACTAACCTGCTCCCATTCTATCAAACACTCTTCCCATCTGCCCGACACTCATCCTCGCTATCCTTACTCATCTATCACCTTTCTCCTGACATTCCCTATGTCTATCCACTCCTTCTCTTTACCTTCCCCTGTGTAGCCCCATGCGCAATAGTGGCAGTGGAATGCCTTGCTTGGGGTGAGATGATTAAAAAAAAAAAAAAAAAAAAAAAAAACAGGTGATGACTGATCGTCAATGGATGAAAGAGATGGAGAAGAGTCAAGAGAACTGTGAGATAGCTGCTCTTAGAGCAAAAGTAGAGGCAGAAGAAACCTCCAAGCATGTGATGCATGAAGGGAAGATATATTATCCCTCATCAGAGACGAAGGAATAAGGTTCAGACTGTATGTACCTAAGGATCTGATAGCGGAGATATTGAGGTAGTGTCATGATAAGCTGGGTCATATGCGGTTCGATAGTGGGAAGAACTTATTACTGACCTAGACCAAGTTTACTAGCTACGTTCAGAACTGCATGGTATGTCACACCCAGAATAGAAGACAGGAGATGACCCCTTTGGAAGGGTTGGTTGGTTGTTTTTGTTTTTATGGCATATCAACATCGGCGGGTCATTTATTACCAACTAAATTTTATTTATTTATTGCTGGTAATGCATTTTTCTTTCAACAATTTATTGTTGTTTTTTTATATAAGTTTTGTGTCTAGTAATACATTTTCTTTTCGAGTATCAAGATTCATTAGGATTTGTTTTTAAGGACAGGGTCCCCAAGTACTACCCTGTTACTTTACCCATAACTGGAGGGAAGGGACGGATTAATACCTTTCCCAAGGGTACCAGTGCTTAAGTGAATGCAGGGTATTCAACTGGAATTCGAACACGGCTCACCGATTTCTCTTTCCGAGCCGATATCCACTGCACCACAACGCACACCCGTCACTAAAAGCTTACAGCACCTGGTATTCTCAAGCGGTCACCCATCTAAGTACTGACCAGGCTCAACGTTGCTTAACTTCGGCGATCGAGCGAGAACCAGTGTATTCAATGTGATATGGCCGTAAGCACGTACATCCGTTACTAAACGCTTACAGCACCTGGTATTCCCAAGCGGTCACCCATCTAAGTACTGACCAGGCTCAACGTTGCTTGACTTCGGCGATCGAACGAGAACCAGTGTATTCAATGTGATATGGCTGTAAGCCCTTTGGAAGGGACTGTTGTCCCTAATTTCGCCTTTGAAAAGGTTATCATGGATGTGTCGGGACCATACGGGGAAACCCACAGGAGAAGCGTACATAGTAAGCTTTGTAGGCTGGCTAACAAATTGGCCAGAGCCGTATGCTGTGCCAAATAACAAAGCTCAGACAGTGGCTGATTTAGTAATGAACGAGATATTCCCTATATATAGTGCCCCTGTGCAGCTTGTAACAGACAATGGACTAGAAAATGTGAATAGAGTAATGGCTGAGACCCTAAAAGGCCTGAATATAACACACTTTCCCCATCATCCCCAGAGTAATACAAAAGAAGAAAGGTTCCATAGGACCTTGGGAGATGTGTTGGCTAAGTTAGTGAGGGACAACACTGAGAATTGGGACTTGTATTCAGCACAAGCTTGAGTGGCAATGAGGTTTACAATAAATGAAACCTCTAAGTTCTCGCCATACTATATGCTGTATGTATGTATGTAGTCTTGCCAGTAGACAATTTGATAAGGCCCCAGAAAGTATATGGGAGAGGAACATCACCAGTTGTTAATCAAACAACAGCATAAGTTGTTCACCCAGGCCTAATGGAAGATAAAGAGGGCACAGAAGAAAAGAAATGAGAGCATGATTAGTGGAAGAAACAAGGTAGAATTCAGGGTTGGAGACCCCTGTGTTCTATAAGATTTACCAGAGAGAAGGAAAACTGGACCAGAGATGGAAACCCTATTATAGAATCGTAGAACAGATGGGTTCAGTGTCATTTGTGGTCTGGGAACAGATGGCAGGGTGAGTTAAGGGGGCCCATGCCAATGACCTGAAGTTAGCTAGGATAGCTCATTTGAGAGCGACTGAACCAAAGACGAGAAGGAAAAGGACGAGGAAAGCAACCCTTTTTGGAACCGGAAAACATGGAGACAGACAAAACTGCTAGGAGGAAGAAGAAAGAGAGTTGGAACAACTTCCCATTAGGGTTCGGTGTTTGAATTCAAGGAATAGCGAAGATTTCCAAATTAGGGAGTCGTACCCATTTTTAAAAGACTTTAACAAGGTCAACTTTCTACTATTTTTCTCCTCTTATTTCGGATGACCCAAAGAACATTCCATTGGCTGGTCATGTATGTGGACAACCGATACCTAATAGTTCATTTTGTCAGAACATTGGACATCTTAAGAGTATAACACTCTGATTCAATTTTGGGGTGAGCGGCTTAAAGAGGGTGGTGGAAGGCTTTAGCGTTTGAGGAAAGGAAGACATTTCCTTACCCACTGAGTAAATTTTAAAGTATCAACAGACGTGTTGCATTCGCATACATACATTGTTTAAACTTATACACTGTGTTTAATGGCATATAAGATCTTATACACTGTGTTTAATGGCATATAAGATCTTATACACTGTGTTTAATGGCATATAAGATCTTATACACTGTGTTTAATGGCATATAAGATCTTATACACGTTGTTTAATTACGCTATTAAAGATGAAAACGAAAATATCTAAGGCATATGACTTGACAATTTTATTAGGAAACTTCATTACTCGTACTGCTTCGGTTCATTTAGTTTAAAGTTTCTAGGTACCGCCACTCATTTTTTATAACTAACTTTAAAATTGAATTTTTAAAAATAAAAAAAAAATCTTGAAATTTTATTTTAGTTTTAATTGAAAGCTAACTGATTAGATTTACTATTTCCACTAAGCAAAATACTCTGGTTTATTTCAAACAGAAATTATATTCATTGGAATATAAAAGTTTGAGATTTCTTTTTCAATTTTTGAATTTGCCGCCATTTTTGAGCGATCGACACATTTTTGTAAACAAAAATAAATTCTCGGATTTAAAAATCTTGCATAAATAAAATATAAATCTGTGACACATTATTTTTGAAAAATTAACAAATTTTATGTTAAATTAATTTAATTTACACAGATATTACTTATCTATAGTGTTAAATTTAGAATAAAACTATTTCTTAATCACAAAATTTGATCTTTTTCACCTGTACTCGTCGTAAATCAAGATGGTGTTGATTAGAGATAAAAATGTATGGCGTTTATAAGGGACAAAATTATGCTTATTTTCTTTCGGATAAGGGAGGAAACTCTGACCTTTTAATTTGCACATAGAAATTACCATAAAAAATCAAATGCACAAAAAAAGTTTAAATTTGTATAACGATTTTTATTAAACTCTTGACTTTTCGATAAGTAAATGATGATCAATTCTTAACTATAAAAATAAGCGCAACAGTTCTTTTAAAGATTTTAAAAATATTTTTAAAAAGTTATAAATTATGATAATAAAAAAAAATGAAATTTTTTTTTAGAATTTTATTAGTAATCGAAAAACAATTTTTTTTAGACTTTAATGTCCTTAATTTTTATTATTTATTCCAGTGATTGAAAGCTTATCAAATTAAATTATATCAGAGTTTTATTGCATTTTTTATTTTACTATTCAGAGCAGATTTTCGGATGGTGTTGTAAAATTTAAAATAAAAAAAATAGATGATTTATATTCCTCAATGTGTCCTGCGTTTAACTAATAAAAACAGTTTGTACACCAATTAAAATTTATTAAAATTTAATGGATTTACGTGGAAGGTAAAAATATTTTAAAAAAGTGGAAGGTAAAAATATTTAATGGATTTACGTGGAAGGTAAAAATATTTTTACCAAGATTTAAAAAAAAAATAATTTCAAAAATAATTTCATTCATTTGCGAATGAGTATTGAAAGTTTCATTAAAATCCGACAATTATTTGAATTTTGCGAGAATTTCCAAATTAATGTGTTTGTCACCGAAAAAAGTGGGTGATGTAATCATTACGTTTTCTATTGTAAACAGTCGTAACGTTTTGTTTAACCGCTAACTCAAATCAAAACAAAAATTTCTGACAAAATTTCGAAAATGTTAGAAGGGATTAAACAATTAAAAAAAAAATAATTAAAAATTATTTTGATCTTTCCTCTTAATAATAATATAAACGTTTTGATGGAAAAAAGTTCGTTTTATTAAGTTTGGGACTTTTTTTTATTCATACTATGCTGTTTTTTTTTCAGCGATTTAGTGGAGTTATCTAGTTTAAATTCTTTTTGGTTTATATTTGAGAGTTGTTTGTTTTCTAAAACCTGGATTAGCGTTTAATGTTTACATGACTGACACTTACTTTGTAAGGCTGTAGTAGGTATCCCCGGTGTTTATAACATCCGGGATCTTCCGTATTTGATTCAGTTGATTGTGAAGCTCTGCAAAACCAAGGGTAGCAGCTGGAAAAAAAATGAATAAATTCAATGGACGAAGGTAAAGTAAGTTTTTTTTCCTCTCAAAAAAAAAAAAAAAAAAAAGAATCTTCAAAAAAATGTAATTCGACTGGTGATGATCTTCAAGAGTGATTTTTTAAAAGTTTATTTATATTTAGGATGAGTATCCTTATCAGGAATTTTAAATTGACAGTTTTAGTTGATATACTCTTAAAATTTTCTGCACGAATGTAAGTTTTAAGGTAAAATAATTTCATTTTACTATGTATTTTTGATCAAACACTTTGCATCTCAATGTCTTTATCAAAAACAATAATGAAAATGAGGATAGTCCAAGACATTCATTGAATATTAACAACATTTCGTCTCACAATCTCTAACAAAAACAACAATTCTAATAAAGGTAGTCCAAGACATTCATTGAATATTAACAACATTTCGTCTCACAATCTCTGACACAAACAACAATGCGAATAAAGGTAGTCCAAGATATTCATTGAATATTAACAACATTTCGTCTCACAATCTCTGACAAAAACAACAATTCTAATAAAGGTAGTCCAAGACATTCATTGAATATTAACAACATTTCGTCTCACAATCTCTGACACAAACAACAATGCGAATAAAGGTAGTCCAAGATATTCATTGAATATTAACAACATTTCGTCTCACAATCTCTAACAAAAACAAGAATTCTAATAAAAAGGTAGTCCAAGACATTCAATGCAAATCTTAACAACATTTCGTCTCACAATATTTAATAAAAATAACAATGCGAATAAAGGTAGTCCAAGATATTCATTGAATATTAACAACATTTCGTCTCACAATCTCTAATAAAAAACATGTCTGAATAAAAAAGGTGAAGTCCAAGACATTCAGCAGAATATTAACAACATTTCGTCCTCGCAATCTCTGACAAAAACGACGATGCGAATAAAGGTAGTCCAAGACATTCATTGAATATTAACAACATTTCGTCTCACAATCTCTGACAAAAACAACAATGCGAATAAAGGTAGTCAAGACATTCATTGAATATTAACAACATTTCGTCTCACATCTCTGACAAAAGCAACAATGCGAATAAGATATTCATTGAATATTAACAACATTTCGTCTCATAATCTCATTTCAACAACAATGCGAATAAAGATGAATCCAAGACATTCAATGAATATTAACAACATTTCGTCTCACAATCTCTGACAAAAACAACAATTCTAATAAAGGTAGTCCAAGACATTCATTGAATATTAACAACATTTCGTCTCACAATCTCTGACACAAACAACAAATGCGAATAAGGTAGTCAAGACATTCATTGAATATTAACAACATTTCGTCTCACGATCTCAATAAAAACAACAATGCGAATAAAGTAGTCCAAGACATTCATTGAATATTAACAACATTTCGTCTCTAATCTGACAAAAAAAACAACAATTCGAATAAAAAAAGGTAGTCGAACATTCATGAATATTAACAACATTTCGTCTCACAATCTCTGACAAAAACAATAATGCTGGAATAAAGGTAGTCCAAGATATTGAATATTAACAACATTTCGTCTCTACAATCTCTGACACAAACAACAATGCGAATAAAGATGGCATCCAAGACATTCATTGAATATTAACAGCATTTCGTCTCACAATCTCTGACAAAAACAACGATGCGAATAAAGGTAGTCCAAGACATTCATTGAATATTAACATTTCGTCTGCGATGCTCTGGCTGAGCTAACAATTCGAATAAAGGTAGTCCAAGACATTCAGTAGATATTAACAACATTTCATCTCACAATCTCTGACACAATAACAATGCAGACAAGGTAGTCCAAGACATTCATTGAATATTATGACATTTCATTATCGCGATGCTCTACGACCATGCGGAGTAAAGGTAGTCAAGACATTCATTGAATATTAACAACATTTCGTCTCACAATCTCTGACAAAAACAACAGTACAAATAAAGGTGGTCAAGACATTCATTGAATATTAACAACATTTCTCTCACAATCTCTGACACAAACAACAATGCGAATAAGGTAGTCAAGACATTCATTGAATATTAACAACTATTCATCTCCACAATCTCAACTCAAAACAACAATGCGAATAAAATTGAATAACAAGCTTTATTTCGTCTCACAATCTCTGACACAAACAATGCGAATAAAGGTGGTCCAAGACCCATTCATTGAATATTAACAACATTTCGTCTCACAATCTCTGACTTAAAACTAACAATGCGAATAAAGGTAGTCCAAGACATTCAATGAATATTATACATTTAGATGCAATCTCCGATAAAAGTAACAATTCGAATAAAGATTGGTCAAGACGATTGTTGGATTATTCAACAACATTTCGTCTCACAATCTCAACAAAAACAACAATACGAGGAATGAAATTAGTCCAAGACCACATTCAGCTGAATATTAACAGCATTTCGTCTAATCTCTGACAAAAACAACAATGCGAATAAAGGTGGTCAGAGCATTCATTGAATATTAACAACATTTCGTCTCACAATCTCTATTTAAAAACAACGAAGCCTAGAATAAGGTAGTCCAAGACATTCATTGAATATTAACAACATTTCGTCTCACAATCTCTGACACAAACAACAATGCGAATAGGTGGTCAAGACATTCATTGAATATTAACAACATTTCGTCTCACAATCTCCTGACACAAACAACAGTAGAATAAAAGGTAGTCCACTAGATTTGACCAATAACATTTCGTCTCACAATCTCTGACACAAACAACAATGCGAATAGAAAAGGGTGGTCCAAGACCATTGAATATTAACAACATTTTGGATATGCGCGATCTCTGACAAAACAACTTCAATTCGAGATAAGGTAGTCCAGGACATTCATTGAATATTAACAACATTTCGTCTCACAATCTCTGACAAAACAACAATGCGAATAAGGTAGTCCAAGACATTCGCTGAATGTGCGCAACATTTCGTCTCTAATCTCTGACAAAAACAACAATGCGAACAAGGTAGTCCAAGACATTCATTGAATATTAACAACATTTCGTCCCACAATCTCTAACCAGCAATTCGAATAAAGGTAGTCAAGACATTCGTGAATATTAACATTCATTCTCACAATCTCTGACAAAAACAACAATGCGAATAAAGGTAGTCAAAGACATTCATTTGGTTGTTAACAACATTTCGTCTCACAATCTCTTGACTTAAAAACAACAATGCATGCGAACTCCAAGACATTCATTGAATATTCAACAACATTTCGTCTCTGAATCTGACAAAAAACAACAATACGAATAAAGGTAGTCCAAGACATTCATTGAATAATAACAACATTTCGTCTCACAATCTCTGACACAAACAACAATGCGAATAAAGGTGTCAAGACATTCATTGAATGTTAACAGCATTTCGTCTCGCAATCTACTGACTGAAACAGCAAATGCGATAGAAAAATTTGGTCCAAGACATTCATTGAATATAAGCATTTCAAAACCTCACAATCGGCCAAAAACAACAATGAGATAAAGGTAGTCCAAAGACATTCAATGAGATATTAACAACATTTCGTCTCACAATCTCTATTCAAACAACAATACGAATAAAGGTAGTCAAGACATTCATTGAATATTAAACAACATTTCGTCTCACAATCTCTGACAAAACAATGCGAATAAAGGTAGTCCAAGACCTTCATTGATCCATTAACAACATTTCGTCCTCTAATCTCCATTTAGAAGAACTGGCTTATTGATACGAATAAAGGTAGTCCAAGACATTCATTGAATATTAACAACATTTCGTCTTTTTCATCGACAAAAACAACAATGCGAATAAAGGTAGTCAAGACATTCGTGAATATTAACAACTTTGTTCGTCTCTAATCTCGAGCTTGAAAACCAACAATGCGAATAAAGGTAGTCAAGACATTCATTGAATATTAAACTTACTGTTCGTCTCACAATCTACGACCTTGAAAACCAACAATGCGAATAAAAAATTAGTCCAAGACATTCATTGAATAATGCTGTAACCTGATGCTCTAGTCTCTGACAAAAACAACAGATTCGAATAAGGTAGTCCAGAACATTATTTGAATAATGTAACATTTCGTCTCACAATCTCTGACACAACAACATTGCCGATGTCAGGTAGTCCAAGACATTTATTGAATGGCAAACAACATTTCGTCTCACAATCTCTGACAAAAACCTTAGTTTTACTTGACAGAAGGTGGTCAAAGTACATTCGTGAATATAACAACATTTCGTCTCACAATCTCTGGCAAAAACAACAATGCGGATGAGTCAAGACATTCATTGAATATTAACGGCACAGATGCTCCCAATCTCTGACAAGCTCTTCAATTCTATTGAAGGTAGTCCAAGACATTTCGTGAATATTAACAACATTTCGTCTCACAATCTCTATTCAAAAGCAAACTGATGCGAATGAGGTAGTCCAAGACATTCATTGAATATTAACGACATTTCATCTCTAATCTCACATTTTAGCAAACAATGCAAATAAGGTAGTCAAGACATTCATTGAAGATATTGGCAACACTGTTCGTCTCACAATCTCTGACAAAAACAACAATTCTAATAAAGGTAGTCCCAAGACATTCATTGAATATTAACAGCATTTTGGATGCTGTCGACAAAGCAACAATGCGAATAAGGCAGGCCAAAGACATTCATTGAATATTAACAACAATTCGTCTCACAATCTCTTTGACAAAGAAACAACTGATTCTAATAAAGGTAGTCCAAGACATTCATTGAATATTAACAACATTTCGTCTCACAATCTCTGACACAAGCAACAATGCGAATAAAGGTAGTCAAGACATTCATTCGGATATTAACATGTTCGTCTCACAGAATCTCTGACTGCAAACAACAATGCGATAAAGGTAGTCAAGTATTCATTGAATATTAGCAACATTTCGTCTCTAGTCTCTGACTAACAACAATTCAGACCAAAGTAGTCAAAACATTTCATTGAATATTATAACATTTCGTCTCACAAATCTCTTGACAAAAACAGCAATGCGAATAAGGTAGTCCAAGACATTCATTGAATATTAACAACATTTCGTCTCACAATCTCTGACAAAAACAGCAATTCGAATAAAGGTAGTCCAAGGTAATTCATTGAATATTAATAACATTTCGTCTCACAATCTCAGCACAAACAACAATGCGAATAAAGGTAGTCAAGACATTCGTGAGATATTAACAACATTTCGTCTCACAATCTCTGACAAAAACAACAAAGATTCTGTAAAGGTAGTCCAAAGCATTCGTGAATATTAACAACATTTCGTCTCACAATCTCGACAAAAGCAACAATGCGATAAAGGTAGTCCAAGACATTCAATGAATATTAACAACATTTCAATTCTGCACAATCTCTGACAAAAACAACAATGCAATTCAGGGTGGTCAAGACATTCGTGAATATTAACAACATTTTGAATCTCAACGTCTCTGACAAAACAACAATTCGAACAAAGGGTGAGTCAAGACATTTCATTGAATATTAATATGACCTAGATATACAATCTCTGACGAAACTAACAATGCGGACAGAGGTAGTCCAAGACATTCATTGAATATTAACAACATTTCGTCTCTCACAATCTCTGACAAAAACAACTTAATGCGAATAAAGGTGGTCAAGACATTCATTGAATATTAACAACATTTCGTCTCACAATCTCTGACAAAAACAACAATGCGAATAAAGGTAGTCCAAGACATTCATTGAATGACATTTCGTCTCACAATCTCTGACACAAACAACAATGCAGGTAGTCCAAGACATTCATTGGAATATTAACTCTTATTTCGTCTCAATCTCTGACAAAAACAACAATAGGAAATAAAGTGATCCAAGACATTCATTGAATATTAACAACACAATCTCTGACACAAACAACAATTTAATAAAGGTGGTCAAGACATTCATTAGATATTAACAACGACTGGTCTCACAATCTCTGACACAAACAACAATGCGAATAAAGGTAGTCAAATTATTCAATAGGAATATTAACAACATTTCGTCTCTAATAATCTACAACACAAACAACAATGCGAATAAAGGTGGTCAAGGATTTCGTGAGGATATTAACAATTGTCCTCCCTGTCATACTGACAAAAACAACAATGCGAATAAAGGTAGTCCAAGACTGTTCATTGAATATTAACAACATTTCGTCTCACAATCTCTGACACAAACAACAATGCGAATAAAGATTAGTCCAAGACCATTAATTTGAATATTAACAACATTTCTCTCACAATCTCCTGCAACAAAAACAACAATTCAAACAAAGGTAGTCCAAGACATTCATTGAATATTAACAACATTTCGTCTCGCGATCTCTGACACAAACAGCTTACAATGCGAATAAATTGGTCAAGACATTCATTGAATATTAACGGCTTATTTCGTCTCACAATCTCTGACAAAGCAACAGCGTGCAGATAAAGGTAGTCCAAGACATTCATTGAATATTAACAACATTTCGTCTCACAATCTCTGACAAAAACAACACAATGCTGAATAAAGGTAGTCCAAGACATTCATTGAATATTAACAACATTTATTATACAATCTCTGACAAAAACAATTCGAATAAAGGTAGTCCAAGACATTCATTGAATATTAACAACATTTCGTCTCACAATCTACTGACACAAACAATGCGAACCAAAGGTGGTCTAAGACACATTCATTGAATATTAACAACATTTCGTCTCACAATCTCTGACCAAAAACAACAATGCGAATAAATGTAGTCCAAGACATTCATTGAATATTAACAACATTTCGTCTCACAATAACGACTTAAAGAAAACAACAATGCGAATAAAGATAGTCCAAGACATTCATTGAATATTAACAACATTTCGTCTCACAATCTCTGACAAAAACAACAATTCGAATAAAGGTAGTCCAAGACATTCATTGAATATTAACAACATTTCGTCTCACAATCTCTGACACAAACAACAATGCGAATAAAGGTAGTCCAAGACATTCATTGAATATTAACAACATTTCGTCTCACAATCTCTGACAAAAACAACAATGCGAATAAATGTAGTCCAAGACATTCATTGAATATTAACAACATTTCGTCTCACAATCTCTGACAAAAACAACAATGCGAATAAAGGTAGTCCAAGACATTCATTGAATATTAACAACATTTCGTCTCACAATCTCTGACACAAACAACAATGCGAATAAAGGTAGTCCAAGACATTCATTGAATATTAACAACATTTCGTCTCACAATCTCTGACAAAAACAACAATGCGAATAAAGGTAGTCCAAGACATTCATTGAATATGAACAACATTTCGTCTCACAATCTCTGACAAAAACAACAATGCGAATAAATGTAGTCCAAGACATTCATTGAATATTAACAACATTTCGTCTCACAATCTCTGACAAAAACAACAATGCGAATAAAGGTAGTCCAAGACATTCAATGAATATTAACAACATTTCGTCTCACAATCTCTGACAAAAACAACAATGCGAATAAATGTAGTCCAAGACATTCATTGAATATTAACAACATTTCGTCTCACAATCTCTGACAAAAACAACAATGCGAATAAAGGTAGTCCAAGACATTCATTGAATATTAACAACATTTCGTCTCACAATCTCTGACAAAAACAACAATGCGAATAAAGGTAGTCCAAGACATTCATTGAATATTAACAACATTTCGTCTCACAATCTCTGACAAAAACAACAATTCGAATAAAGGTAGTCCAAGATATTCATTGAATATTAACAACATTTCGTCTCATAATAACTTCTGACAAAACAACAATTCGAATAAAGGTAGTCCAAGACATTCATTGAATATTAACAACATTTCGTCTCACAATCTCTGACAAAAAACAACAATGCGAATAAAGGTAGTCCAAGACATTCATTGAATATTAACAACATTTCGTCTCACAATCTCTGACAAAAACAACAATTCGAATAAAGGTAGTCCAAGACATTCATTGAATATTAACAACATTTCGTCTCACAATCTCTGACAAAAACAACAATGCGAATAGAGGTAGTCCAAGACATTCATTGAATATTAACAACATTTCGTCTCACAATCGACAAAAAACAACAATGCGAATAAAGGTAGTCCAAGACATTCATTGAATATTAACAACATTTCGTCTCACAATTCCCCCTGACAAAAACAACAATTCGAATAAAGGTAGTCCAAGACATTCAATGAATATTAACAACATTTCGTCTCACAATCTCTGACAAAAACAACAATGCGAATAAAGGTAGTCCAAGACATTCATTGAATATTAACAACATTTCGTCTCACAATCTCTTGGACAAAAACAACAATTCGAATAAAGGTAGTCCAAGACATTCATTGAATATTAACAACATTTCGTCTCACAATCTCTGACAAAAACAACAATGCGAATAAAGGTAGTCCAAGACATTCATTGAATATTAACAACATTTCGTCTCACAACTTGACAAAAACAACAATTCGAATAAAGGTAGTCCAAGACATTCATTGAATATTAACAACATTTCGTCTCACAATCTCTGACAAAAACAACAATGCGAATAAAGGTAGTCCAAGACATTCATTGAATATTAACAACATTTCGTCTCACAATCTCTGACAAAAACAACAATGCGAATAAAGGTAGTCCAAGACATTCATTGAATATTAACAACATTTCCCGTCTCACAATCTCTGACACAAACAACAATGCGAATAAAGGTAGTCCAAGACATTCATTGAATATTAACAACATTTCGTCTCACAATCTCTGACAAAACAACAATTCTAATAAAGGTAGTCCAAGACATTCATTGAATATTAACAACATTTCGTCTCACAATCTCTGACAAAAACAACAATGCGAATAAAGGTAGTCCAAGACATTCAATGAATATTAACAACATTTCGTCTCACACCCTGACAAAACAACAACGTGAATAAAGGTAGTCCAAGACATTCATTGAATATTAACAACATTTCGTCTCATGACCCTGACAAAAACAACAATTCGAATAAAGGTAGTCCAAGACATTCATTGAATATTAACAACATTTCGTCCTCACAATCTCTGACAAAAACAACAATGCGAATAAAGGTAGTCCAAGACATTCATTGAATATTAACAACATTTTCGTCTCACAATCTCTGACAAAAACAACAATGCGAATAAAGGTAGTCCAAGAGCATTCATTGAATATTAACAACATTTCGTCTCACAATCTCTGACAAACAACAATGCGAATAAAGGTAGTCCAAGACATTCATTGAATATTACAACATTTCGTCTCACAATCTCTGACACAAACAACAATGCGAATAAAGGTAGTCCAAGACATTCATTGAATATTAACAACATTTCGTCTCACAATCTCTGACACAAACAACAATGCGAATAAAGGTAGTCCAAGACATTCATTGAATATTAACAACATTTCGTCTCACAATCTCTGACAAAAACAATGCGAATAAAGGTAGTCCAAGACATTCATTGAATATGAACAACATTTCGTCTCACAATCTCTGACAAAAAAAACAACAATGCGAATAAAGGTAGTCTAAGACCATTGAATATTAACAACATTTCGTCTCACAATTCCCGACACAAACAACAATGCGAATAAAGGTAGTCCAAGACATTCATTGAATATTAACAACATTTCGTCTCACAATCTCTGACAAAAACAACAATGCGAATAAAGGTAGTCCAAGATATCACATTGAATATTAACAACATTTCGTCTCACAATCTCTGACACAAACAACAATGTTAATGTGCATTCAAGACATTCATTGAATATTAACAACATTTCTGTCTCACAATCTCTGACACAAACAACAATGCGAATAAAGTTAGCATTCAAGATCATTGAATATTAACAACATTTCGTCTCACAATCTCTGACACAAACAACAATGCGAATAAAGGTAGTCCAAGACATTCATTGAATATTAACGCAACATTTCGTCTCACAATCTCTGACACAAACAACAAATGCGAATAAAGGTAGTCCAAGACATTCATTGAATATTAACAACATTTCGTCTCACAATCTCTGACAAAAACAACAATGCGAATAAAGGTAGTCCAAGACATTCATTGAATATGAACAACATTTCGTCTCACAATCTCTGACAAAAACAACAATGCGAATAAAGGTAGTCCAAGACATTCATTGAATATTAACAACATTTCGTCTCACAACTTTGGACAAAAATAACAATGCGAATAAAGGTAGTCCAAGACATTCATTGAATATTAACAACATTTCGTCTCACAATCTCTGACAAAAACAACAATTCTAATAAAGGTAGTCCAAGACATTCATTGAATATTAACAACATTTCGTCTCACAATCTCTGACAAAAACAATGCGAATAAAGGTAGTCCAAGATATTCATTGAATATTAACAACATTTCGTCTCACACCTCTGACAAAAACAACAATGCGAATAAAGGTAGTCCAAGACATTCATTGAATATTAACAACATTTCGTCTCACAATCTCTGACACAAACAACAATGCGAATAAAGGTAGTCCAAGACATTCATTGAATATTAACAACATTTCGTCTCACAATCTCTGACAAAAACAACAATTCTAATAAAGGTAGTCCAAGACATTCATTGAATATTAACAACATTTCGTCTCACAATCTCTGACACAAACAACAATGCGAATAAAGGTAGTCCAAGACATTCATTGAATATTAACAACATTTCGTCTCACAATCTCTGACAAAAACAACAATGCGAATAAAGGTAGTCCAAGACATTCATTGAATATTAACAACATTTCGTCTCACAATCTCTGACAAAAACAACAATGCGAATAAAGGTAGTCCAAGACATTCATTGAATATTAACAACATTTCGTCTCACAATCTCTGACAAAAACAACAATTCGAATAAAGGTAGTCCAAGACATTCATTGAATATTAACAACATTTCGTCTCACAATCTCTGACACAAACAACAATGCGAATAAAGGTAGTCCAAGACATTCATTGAATATTAACAACATTTCGTCTCACAATCTCTGACAAAAACAACAATGCGAATAAATGTAGTCCAAGACATTCATTGAATATTAACAACATTTCGTCTCACAATCTCTGACAAAAAACAACAATGCGAATAAAGGTAGTCCAAGACATTCATTGAATATTAACAACATTTCGTCTCACAATCTCACAAAAACAACTATTCGAATAAAGGTAGTCCAAGACATTCATTGAATATTAACAACATTTCGTCTCACAATCTCTGACACAAACAACAATGCGAATAAAGGTAGTCCAAGACATTCATTGAATATTAACAACATTTCGTCTCACAATCTCTGACAAAAACAATGCGAATAAATGTAGTCCAAGACATTCATTGAATATTAACAACATTTCGTCTCACAATCTCTGACAAAAACAACAATGCGAATAAAGGTAGTCCAAGACATTCATTGAATATTAACAACATTTCGTCTCACAATCTCTGACACAAATAACAATGCGAATAAAGGTAGTCCAAGACATTCATTGAATATTAACAACATTTCGTCTCACAATCTCTGACAAAAACAACAATGCGAATAAAGGTAGTCCAAGACATTCATTGAATATTAACAACATTTCGTCTCACAATCTCACAAAAACAACAATTCGAATAAAGGTAGTCCAAGACATTCATTGAATATTAACAACATTTCGTCTCAATCTCTGACAAAAACAACAATGCGAATAAAGGTAGTCCAAGACATTCATTGAATATTAACAACATTTCGTCTCACAATCTCTGACAAAAACAACAATGCGAATAAAGGTAGTCCAGACATTCATTGAATATTAACAACATTTCGTCTCACAATCTCTGACAAAAACAACAATGTGAATAAAGGTAGTCCAAGACATTCATTGAATATTAACAACATTTCGTCTCACAATCTCTGACAAAAACAACAATGCGAATAAAGGTAGTCCAAGACATTCATTGAATATTAACAACATTTCGTCTCGTCTCTGACAAAAACAACAATTCGAATAAAGGTAGTCCAAGACATTCATTGAATATTAACAACATTTCGTCTCACAATCTCTGACAAAAACAACAATGCGAATAAAGGTAGTCCAAGACATTCATTGAATATTAACAACATTTCGTCTCACAATCTCTGACAAAAACAACAATTCGAATAAAGGTAGTCCAAGACATTCATTGAATATTAACAACATTTCGTCTCACAATCTCTGACAAACAACAATGCGAATAAAGGTAGTCCAAGACATTCATTGAATATTAACAACATTTCGTCTCACAATCTCTGACAAAAACAACAAATGCGAATAAAGGTAGTCCAAGACATTCATTGAATATTAACAACATTTCGTCTCACAATCTCTGACACAAACAACAATTCGAATAAAGGTAGTCCAAGACATTCATTGAATATTAACAACATTTCGTCTCACAATCTCTGACAAAAACAACAGCAATAAAGGTAGTCCAAGTCATTCATTGAATATTAACAACATTTCGTCTCACAATCTCTGACAAAAATTAACAATGCGAATAAATGTAGTCCAAGACATTCATTGAATATTAACAACATTTCGTCTCACAATCTCTGACAAAAACAACAATGCGAATAAAGGTAGTCCAAGACATTCATTGAATATTAACAACATTTCGTCTCACAATCTCTGACACAAACAACAATGCGAATAAAGGTAGTCCAAGACATTCATTGAATATTAACAACATTTCGTCTCACAATCTCTGACAAAAACAACAATGCGAATAAAGGTAGTCCAAGACATTCATTGAATATTAACAACATTTCGTCTCACAATCTCTGACAAAAACAACAATTCGAATAAAGGTAGTCCAAGACATTCATTGAATATTAACAACATTTCGTCTCACAATCTCTGACAAAAACAACAATGCGAATAAAGGTAGTCCAAGACATTCATTGAATATTAACAACATTTCGTCTCACAATCTCTGACAAAAACAACAATGCGAATAAAGGTAGTCCAAGACATTCATTGAATATTAACAACATTTCGTCTCACAATCTCTGACACAAACAACAATTCGAATAAAGGTAGTCCAAGACATTCATTGAATATTAACAACATTTCGTCTCACAATCTCTGACAAAAACAACAATGAGAATAAAGGTAGTCCAAAACGTTCATTGAATATTAACAACTCATCTCAAAGTCTATGACAAAAACAATGAAGACAAGGATAGTCCAAAACATTCATTGAATTTTAACAACAACTTATTTCAACATCTCTGACAAAAACAACAATGAAAATGAGGATAGTCCAAAACATTCATTGAATATTAACAAGAACACATCTCAAAGTCTATGACAAAAAACAACAATGAATATGAAGATAGTTCAAAGACATTCATCGAATATCAACGATGACTGAACACAAATTCTGGGAAAAAGTTTGAAATGTATTTAATATTGAACACACTGCTTTACTTTAGATATAAATATCTGCACGGAAACCATTTGAATAAAGGATGAATTAATTGAAAACGAATAGACAATAAAGAAAAGTCTTGAATGCAAATCGTTCCCAAATTAGAATTATATTTGGAAATGCAATAATTTAATCATATCTGAGAATTTTAGGAGACTGTAAAAAAAAAAGGAGAGAAATATGAATTGTTACGCGTTTTTTGAGATGTGACCATTGCTGTTTAGCTTCAAATAAATGCAATTCTGTTTTTGAATAATATTTTCGTTTCTGAAAACAAAAAGAATATCAAACTATTTTATTTCCTCTCTTTTTAATTCTCTATGTCTTTCAAAGTTTAAACAGATTAATCTTTCAAAAGGTGATATTGCAATTAGATATCTTTATCAGCCTGTATATGAAAAAAATAAAGACTGCTCTTATATAACGGAAAGAGGTGACCGGAAGTGGTAATTTGACATCCAACAAATCTCTAATCATAAACAATCGACCAGGAGAGAAATAAGAAGCAAATAGTTCTTGTAGCCTTGTAAATGTCAACGATACTTGTTTTATTTTTTGCTTCTTGTTATCGGCAGAATGCAAATTTAACTTAGTTTGATTTCCCAGTCGCTAGTGAGGATCCGGCATTCGTGGCAAATGTCACGTAACGCACACATGCGCGTTTTTCATTAAAGCAGAGCAGGTTTCTCCGTCAAGTGATCACCTTATGGATCACAGTGATAAGGCATTCTGTTAGTGGAAAAGGATTGGTCAATGTCTTTAGGGGCCGGTTTTCATGAATTGAAAACTATTGTATTTCAAGATTCTCACTTATCGCTAGAGACCCTACGTAATATTTACTATTTTAAATAAGATTACAATACATTCCTCTTATTCTTCAGATTGCTTAAGTGTCGAGTCTTATTGCATCTACGAAAGCGACTAACTTACTTAAAGACAACATCTGCTGTTTTTCTTATTATGTAACCCACTTTCTTCAAAGTGCAGTTAAGTGTCAAGTTAGGATTTCAAGTGGGACTTTATATTTGCTATTAACCGTGATAGCCTCATTTCTCTACTTTACCAACATTGTTCGGACTGTTGGTCCTCATATTTCTTGCCATATTCACGACGTTTCGGTCGTTATACGTTCATACCTTCTTCAGGTGATTAGAATTACGGACTGAACCATTTATTTCGTCCACCGAGGTAGGTTGTTTTAGTTCTATGCGTCATGCCTCTTCCAGATGTCACAGTATAATTTTTTTCCCTTTAACTCAACTCTCGTCTTTATTAACTTCTGTTGTAGCCAGGTATTAAACTCACAACTCTTTGGGACAAGTCACTCGATTCAACCAACGCTTTTACTCAATGGGCCACATGTGTTTGCTAACACGCTAATCCGGTGAACAAAATAATGGGTTCAATTCGAAATTTCAATCACCTGAAGGAGGACGGAGTGTAAAACGGCAGAAACGCCGTGAATATGGCAACAAAGATGAGAACAACTGTCCGAACAATGCCAATAGATTAATTAATGACACCATCTCAGAAATACAGAAAAATGTTGAAAGTGCAGTACTCACCCAATATACCAAAATATGGAGATTAATAGACAAGTTCCACCAGAAGCTGGAACGAAAGATCTTTTATAACGTTACGCTATACAGAAGGGAACTTTTAATAACTCGCTATTAGCGAGTTATAATATTTCGATATCTTCGGGTAAAGTTAATTCCTACTGAATGAACCCTTCGAATAATACACAGTAATGTTCTTGGAATAATTCTCTTGAGTAATTCACTCAGAAACGATCTCTTCAATGACGCACAACACCGGAATGATGCACAACACAGAACGATATTTATCTAACTCCCCACCGAAGTGGAATGCGGCACAAAGCCTTTTAAACGTGGTGCATCCGGGCCCTAAAGCCTGGGCAAAAATTAATTGTTTAATTAATTGTTCCCCAGACGAGATTCTACCCTTCACTCTCGACTGGGTTACTCTCCACCCGATGACAGAGAGTTCAACAAGGTATGTGTTTGTGCTAATGCACGACACAGAATGATATTTATTTACCTCCCCACCGAGGTGAAATATGGCACAAGGCCTTTTTAATGTGGGCAATCCGGGCCATATAACCCGAGCAAACATTCATTGTCTAATTGTTCCCCAGACGAGACTCGATCCTTCGGCGGTGCCTCGACTAGGTTAATATCCGCCGGAGACAGAATTTTACAATGAAAATTCTGCGCAAGACAGAATACACACAGACGTCTGTCTGTGAGCTTTCTATACCAAATATTTATGGTCACATGATCCCAATCGCACAATTCATTCAACGGTTACGTTTGTTGCATGGAGATCTGTGTTCGACCACAAGTGTCAGTACTTTCTTCCTACATAGCACCTACCTTTTTGAGCTACCTCCTTCTTAGGTCTATCTTATGGAATCTGTATAAATAACCCGCTGAGGTATTGATTTGCCATAAAAACAAAACAACCATCCAACCAACCAAATGTTATATTTTGAAAAATATCTTTTCTCCCGGGTTAAAGTCATTATTTACAGGGATATTCCTTGTTGTTTTCGCCTTCTGTTCAGGTAGTATTTTATGGAAAACAGACTTAATTTTTGTGGTGAACATCAATTCCACCAGCTACATTCCAAATCTTGTTTTAGGATTTGGTGTAATTCTGTAAGCGCTCAGAAACTATGAAACATTTTCTCATTCGACTTTTCCTCTTCCGATTTTTAAGAGACCTTTTGAACGGATCAACAAAGCATTCTGCTTGCCTGTTGGATTTTGGAAGATACAGGGGCATTATAATATGTTGTACTAGCAGTATAGCCCGGCGTTGCTCGGGTGTAATGAAAGCTTTAAAACTAATCCATGGTCCTGAAGCTCAGACTCTTTGGACGTTGGCACGAAAGACTAAAAAGCAATAGTTGTTTCCAGTTAAAGCGAAACCGTAGACTGAAAGAAAAATGAATGGATGTAAGTCAAATTTTGATTTCCTGCTATCGATATCAAATAAGTTTTTTTCGTCGTAAACTCAATTTTGAAGGCTAAATAAGTCCTCTGAGTAAATGGTATCATGGCTGAGACTTAGAACTACAATCATACCTACTTAGAGCCAAATCCGAAGCAAAAACTAAAATAAAAGGGCTGAAAAAAAAATACAGACATACAGGCAGATAAACTGACACACACACAAACATCTTGCCTTATATATATATATATATATATATATATATATATATATATATATATTATCAATTTTCTGCACTATTGTAAGAACTGCAATCTTGAAACTTCTGAATATAGTTTCTTATGTCTTTGTCTATGAGTGTATCAAATGTGATTAAAATCGGACCACTTCTTCTATAACCCGATTTTTTCGATTATTGATTTTCGATATTTGTCGGGGGTATCTCGACACAAAATATAACTAAGAACATTCGCAGACGCTTATAGTACAACTGTGTAAATTTTCAAGAAAATCGGTTCAGTCGTTTCGGAGTCCATAGTTAACCGACACACACACACACACACACACACACACACACACACACACACACACACACACACGCGCGCACGCAGACAAACACACACACACAGACAAAGTTCCATTCGTAAATAAGTTTAGATAATGAAAGCATGGCAATTAGTCAGATGAGACCAAACTTGATCTCTTTGGCAAATATCGATATGTTACCAATGTTTGGAGAAAGAAAGGAGAATCGTATAACCCAAAGATAACCGGTAGCAGCAGTATCATGTACAACAGGAACTAAAGAGTTTTCTTGGGAAGTTGAGATTTGAACCATGAACAAAGAAGAGTATGGGAAAATTTTTTAAAGAAAACCTAATGTAGTCGGCCGAAACATTTGGTCTAAGTCGTGATTTGGTCTTGAAACATAAAACCGACTCAAAACAAACAGTTCTTCGCGTGAGGAATTACTCACAGAAAGCCAAAATGATTGACATTGATTGACCTGCACAAATCCCTGTCTTCAATCGAGTAAAAGGTAATTTAGGAGAATTAAAGACCCATACTCAATGACATAAGACCGATGCCCCATGAAAGAAAACCGACATGACAGAAGACAAATCCGTTATGGCAGAAGCCATATGCCCCATAACAGAAGTCCGATAAACCATGACAGAAGTTCGATGCCTCATGACAAACGACCGATGCGCCATGACGAAAGACCAATGCCCCATGACAGAAACTAGATGCTCCATGAGAGAAACCCGACGCGCCATTATAGGAGACTGATGCGCCACTACGTTAAGCAGATGTCCCATGACAGAAGAAAGATGCTTCACGAAAGAACATTGATGCCTCATGAGAGAGGACAGATTCTCTGTGACAGAAGCCTAATGCCCCATGACGGAAGACCTATACGCCATGTCAGAAGCCAGATGCTCTATGAGAGAAGACCGATGACCTATGACATGAGATCAATGCCTCATGAGAGAAGACTGATGCCTTATGACATGAAACCGATGACCCATGAGAGAAGACAAATGTCCTAGAACATGAGACCGATGACTCATGAGAGAGGACTGATGCCCTATTACATGAACGATGACTCATGAGAGAAGACAGATGTCCTATGACATGAAACCGATGCCCTATGACATGAGACCGATGCCCTATGACATGAGACCGATGCCTCATGAGAGATGACCGATGCCCTATGACATGAGACCGATGCCCTATGACATGAGACCGATGCCCTATGACATGTGACCGATGCCCTATGACATGTGACCGATGCCCTATGACATGAGACCGATGCGTCATGAGAGATGACCGATGCCCTATGACATGAGACCGATGCCCTATGACATGAGACCGATGTCTCATGAGAGATGACCGATGCCCTATGACATGAGACCGATGCCTAATGACATGAGACCGATGCGTCATGAGAGATGACCGATGCCCTATGACATGAGACCGATGCGTCATGAGAGATGACCGATGCCCTATGACATGAGACCGATGCCCTATGACATGAGACCGATGCCCTATGACATGAGACCGATGCCTCATGAGAGATGACCAATGCCCTATGACATGAGACCGATGCCTAATGACATGAGACCGATGCCCTATGACATGAGACCGATGCCCTATGACATGAGACCGATGCCTAATGACATGAGACCGATGCCCTATGACATGAGACCGATGCCCTATGACATGAGACCGATGTCTCATGAGAGATGACCAATGCCCTATGACATGAGACCGATGCCTAATGACATGAGACCGATGCGTCATGAGAGATGACCGATGCCCTATGACATGAGACCGATGCTTCATGAGAGATGACCGATGCCCTATGACATGAGACCGATGCCCTATGACATGAGACCGATGCCTCATGAGAGATGACCGATGCCCTATGACATGAGACCGATGCCTAATGACATGAGACCGATGCCCTATGACATGAGACCGATGCCTAATGACATGAGACCGATGCCCTATGACATGTGACCGATGCCCTATGACTGAAGACCACTGTGCGATGACAGAAGACTATCAAAATAGCAATTGAGTATGAAAGATTTACTAAAAAAGAATGAGAGCTGGTATTTCTCACGAACTTTTATAAAAACATTTACAGGTGGTTGTTTAGCCGTAATTTTAATATTGATATCAGATGTGTGTGTGTGTGTGTGTGTGTGTGTGTGTATGTGTGTGTGTGTGTGTATGTGTATGTGTGTGTGTGTGTGTTGGATATAGGAGCATAATAACTTTAATGTTGGTATTTTAAAAAATGTTCTAATTAAACGCTTTTCTATGTTCAAAATAGAATAAAATTGGTTTATTCAAAACTACTGCATTAAAACCGTCTGCTCTTTCAAATAATCTCTTGCGTAATAAGTAAAGAATATTTAAATTTTAATGGTGGTGGGGTTGCTATTAATTTTGTCTTCATCGTTTGGCTGCATCAGACATTTTCTTTCGAACGGCTGGTTTGCAAATTTTAAAATCTTAGTCCGTATCTGAATTTGAAGAAATTTTCGTTCTCTTCAAAATAAGTGAGGATCACAAACGAAAGGATAAAAACTGATTTAAATAAAACAGGTTTTATATTTCTCATTTCCTTCCATTTTTTACTTCAGTTGTTGAACTGAAGTCATTAATTTTTATGTCTGTCTTTTAATGACAGTGTCCTTGGCGCTATAATTAAAAGAAATTCACCAATGATTCTTGCGTTATAAGTAATTCGCTTACAAGCAATTTTACTCCAATATAATTAAAGTTTAAGCGATTTCATTGTCCGTGTGGCTCAACCAATTCAAAAATATAAATAAATAAAACGTAAAAACGTACAATTAAACAAAAAGAGTTGCCAAATACGTTATTTTATATTGTGTTCAAGAATTCTACCAACTCTAAGAGCTTACTCCAGTTGAAATGGCTTTATTTAGGTTGACTCATAAATTATTTTCGTTTTGTTTACCAATGTTTTTCTCCAAAAAATAAAGTAGAATTACATTTTATTTAATTATATATTAGCTATTATTTGCAATAGCGTGTTACCATTTATCAGATCTTCTCTTGGTGATTTGATAAGTGTTAACCCGCTTCTTCTTCTTCTTCTTCTTCTTCTTCTTCTTCTTCTTCTTCTTCTTCTTCTTCTTCTATGTACCCAGTCCTTTCAGGACGTAGGCGATCATGGCCTTCCACGTCTCCCTATCTCTGGTGGCTCTTAGCACGCCTTCTCCTGTTACCCCATGCAACCCTCGTTAAATCTTCCACCTTATTAGGTCCTTCAAATATGTTATCCGTTGCTTCCCCTGTCTCTTTTTCCCTCTATCTGGCCTGTTAGTATCAGGTTCTCCAAGTCCTCTTTCCTCATTACATGTCCCAGGAACTTTAGTTGTCTCCTCCTGATGCTCAGTATTAATTTCCTTTTCGTTTCCATCATTTCTAGGACCTCATCATTGCTCACATGCTCGACCCATGATATTCGCAGCATCCTTCTGTAGAACCACTTTTTAGCTGCTTCAAATTTTTCCTTCATCTTTGATAATATTGTCCAACATTCACTGCCATATTGAAAAACCGACATAACATAGCAATCCATAACATACTTTCTTCTTTGTTTCTAGCGAAATTGTTCTGTTTCTTAATACTTTAATCAACTTCTGGAATGCTTCCTTTGCCATGCCAATTTGCCTTTGGATTTCTGTGTCGCACTTTCCGTCTTTTGTTATAACACTTCCCAGGTATTTAAATTTTTGTACCTGCTTGATTTTAGTATCCCGACCTGTATTTGGCATATTGGTCTGCCCTTTTTTACTGATGACCATGCATTCGGTTTTCTTGCAGTTTATTTGTAGTCCTTTCTTATCACTCTCTTCAGCTACCTTCTGTAGGAGGTCTTGTAGTTTCCTTTCTGTGTCTGCTATCAGCACTGTATCATATGCGTACCTTATGTTGTTTGAATTGCGGCCTCCGATGACGAATCCAGGCATAACTTCTAAGGTCTTCAAAATATTCTCGTTGTACAAGTTGAACAGATCCGGTGAAAAGACATCCCTGTCTTACGCCCCTTTTTATCTTTGTATATCTGCCAAATTCGTTACCTGTTCCGTATACAAGCGGTTTGCTGACAGTAAAGATTCTCATTGCTTGTAAACGAGTTTCTCAGAACTCAAAGGTTTCAATGTGAAAAAGTATTCGACAAACTCTTGAATTTGGTTTTCATTTGAGAAAATTTTCCTATTTTGTATTTATTTCTGAGATAAGTAATTTTCAATAATATTGGAATTATTTTGAACTTTTGTTCTCATCTTGGTTGATATAGGTGTTATAATAGACACAACGTTTAGACAAAGTCCCCTCCGGTCATCATCAGTTGTCCAGAGATTGGCTAATGTGGATTATCTCGTTAATTATCTCGTTAATTATCTCGTTATCAATCTTATCGAAAAGCTTTTTCTCATGAAAGCCAACAAAAATATTGGCCATCAGATGAGCCAATGGACTATCCATAGCTACTCCATCTATTTGTCGATACATGCAATTATCGAAGCTGAAGGAGACAGACTTAACCGCCATATCCATCAACACGACACATACACTTTCAGGAAAGGATAAGCCACAATACAAAAAATCAGCACGAATGTCAATTGTTTCGTCAATTGGAACATTTGTGAACAAACTCGATATATCGAACGACACAAAATACCCAGTGTCAGAGTTGGGTTTTAATTTTTGCATATTCCTCCGTGCACGGAGTACTGCTGCCATATATGGTCAGGCGCCCCCGCTGTTCATCTCGGTGTTCTGGACAGGCTCCAAAGGAGAATCAGCAATGTGATAGGTACCAACTTGGCGGCTCGACTCCAGCTACTTCCCCACCGACGGAATGTGGCTTCCCTTTTTCTGTTCTATAAATACTTTCATGGTTTCTGCTCCAACAAACTTAAGTCACTGGTGCCTCCGCAACAGGTGTTTACTCGTGCAACCAGACTGGCAACTGGGTCTCGCCCATTCACAGTTAGATCAACCAAATGAAGACGACAGTTCTACTCTTGCAGCTTTTTTCTCGCACTTCCCGCCCGTGGAACTCGCTTCCTTATTCTTGCTTTCCTGATGGCTACAGCCTCCAGGAATTTAAATGCAATGTCATTATTCATTTCTTAATCACTTGACCTTAGTTCTTTCTTCACCACCCCGTATATCCTTTCCTTTCTCTCCACCTTTGCAACTCTCATCACACCTATATTCCCTTCCTTCTCTCGCTCCTTTCTAACCAGTTCGTCTTTCTCTTCACTCTCTTCTATCTAATCTTTTTACTCTTATTTAGCCCCCTGCACATCAGGACGAATATTATTATAAATTTATTTATTTAGTCAGAAATTTTCTTTTATAAAATTCTAACAGTTTTTTCTGTAATCGAATTTCAGTTCTTAGGGTATCGTCGCAATTGACGTCTCCTAATTTCCAGAATATACTGTTATCATTTAAAATACATAGCATTTTACTGATATAATCAAAGTCATTTAATATTACTACTCCAGCACCTTTGTCAGAACAGAATCCACTTGAACAACTGGAGTTATTATTGACATGCAGAAACCTGCTCTGTCCATGCAACTAGAATTAAAACATAAATTGGCCCTCTTCAGTGAAGCCATTACCTAGCAGAGGAGAATTTTTCCCCCTCTCTTTTTATCCTTCCATTTTAACTTCGGTCGCTAATAAAAATGTTTCTTAGTAGCTACTCAATATTATATTATCGACGACTTTTGTTTTGAAGAAGGGTCGGTCGAAAGGCGCCTAGCAAATTTTAAACGTTGTGATAGTTCTGTATCCCGATTTATTAGTAAAATATAATCCCTCTTTTTTTAAAAGATGTATTATATCTTAGTGTGGTAATGGCAACTTGTTTATATATATATATATATATATATATATATATATATATAGTCATCCATAGACAGATCTGTTTCGCTGTATCGCAGCTCATCAGTACGGTTAGACTCCGATTGCTTTTAACCCAAGATCGCAACCCGACGGATTGGCATCAGTCGGCGATTCTACCCCTGGGGGCTATGGGCGCTCGGTAGAAGAAAATAAGCTACGTTAGAAGAAAATAGCTAAAATTTGATGGAAACATCGGAAGTTGTGTTACTACCGCTCAAGTCTATTGCTAAATTTTGAAGGAGGGCGGAGACATTTTTAATAATGACGTTGATCCTTGCTGCACATCACATTTTTCTGTTTAGGCAAATGAAATTGGTTCAGTTTTTCGGAAAAATGGCAGTACAAAATCCTAATTGAACAATGTCGGCCGAACCAAAGCAACAAGTCCGCCAACAAAAACCAGGTAAAATCCAAAAGATTTTAGATTACCAAGAAGAATTTGGAAAGAATTCCCGAATTAAAATATCTGGACATTGTTCCATCAAACGTCACATCGAATGTCACATCGAATGTCACATCGAACACTAATTACTATCACCATTTCAGTCAGTTAAGTGCCTTACGTGATACACGCTTTGGGCGATCATGTCTCTTTCGGGGCATGACTGACGAGGCAGAAGATTTCCCCGAAGTAGGTTGCCATTTCTTTCTGTGGCAGAATGTTGCCAACCAAGGTTATAGAATCCAATCTATTTAACCCATAGCTGGAGAGAGAAGAGACGGATTAATACCTTTCCCGTGATTAAGCGAATGCAACGAATTCAACTGAAATTCGAACTCGGCTCCCCCAGTTGTCGTTCCATTGCACCACCCAAGCAGATCTAAGTACATCCTACTTAATGTAATAATAATAATAATCAATTTTTGCAAATAAAATCTTTTTTAAATTAAAATTTTTGCTGGTGGCGCAGTATTTTCGCATGACCTTCTTTCAGCATCCTTAAGATGTTCGTGGGTGGTGCAGTAGATATCGACTCGAAACGACAACTGGGGGAGCCGAGTTCGAGATCCAATTGAATTCCTTGCATTCACTTACAAATACCCTTGAGAAAGGTATTAATCCGTCTCTTCCCTCCAGTTATGGGTTAAATAATAGAACAGACTAGGTTCTATAGCCTTGGCTGGCAACCAGTCTACCGCAGAAAGCAATGCCAATCTACTGCGGGATAATCTTCTGCCCAGTCAGTCATGTCTCTTTCGAGACATGATCGCCCAAAGCGTGTATCACGCATGGCACTTAACTGGTTGATACTTAAGATGCTCCCCCATTCACCAAGTCGTATTAACGAAAATGAAACAACTTGTTTTCTGACACTTAAAGATCATAAAAGGTACCTATGAATGTAGATGGCTAATCATTCTTGATTTGGCGATAAAATTAAGAAAAGTAATCCATTTACTAAAATGGCTCAAGAATTTTGCACGTTTGAACCCAATGCCCCCCCCCCCCCACCTGATGACCCCAGAATTAAATTTATTTTAATATAATTGATTAAATTATGAAATTAAAAGTTAAAATATAAAAATGATGAATAATCATTTTAATATTATGACTTCCCAAATTATCCACCGTATGTCATATAGCGAAAAATACTGTATTTAAGAGCGGAACACTGGTTTTAATTTAAATGCAGACGCGGAATGTAGATGGAAGAGTCTAAACAGGGTTTGCGATTATTAAGTAAAGAAAAAGAATTACTTACCGTAGTCAAGACCGCGTTGTGTTATTCGAGTACTGAGGCCCGGATTAGCCTCGCAAGTCCTTACATGCCACAGGGTGATCAGCACTGTCATTAATGTTAGAGTTATCAAGCGCTTTTTCGTAGACGACTTCATAACTGTCCTTTGGGTCGCAGAGCCTTGCGAAACGTACGATGCCTTTGTCCAAATTCAAATGATTGAAAAAAAAACAAGGCCTTTTATAACATACGTCGCCTTAGAAAAATTAAATATGAAATAAAGAAAACCGAATTCTTCTCTATTCTGCCATTTTTCTCTTGTGTATATAATTAATCGTTTCTTTGTTATCGTAATTAACCATTATTATTCATCCTTTTCATTGCTGTTGTTAACATTGAAACGTTTGGCTTTTTATTACTTGTTTTTATTTTGACAGTCTACGTCGAATGGGAGTTCTTGTTGTTTGATACTTTTCTTATGGCAGGGATTGTCTTCTTCTTTTTAACATCTTCCAACTGACCAATTTTTTTTTACAAGACCCATTTAGACCCTCTGTACATCTGGCATAAACTGGAACTATTGCCCGAGAGGCAAGAAATGGCCCCAACCAGCCACAAACAGGAACATAAGTTAGAAAAGAAAAGTAAAACATACAAAAACACCTTGAACCTTTTAACCACTGCTCACCTTCCTTTCCCTCGCCTCGATTATGGCAGGTGTCACTTTTGTGTTTTGTTATTGTTCTCTTTCCCGATTGCAAGTGATATGAAAAAGAAGAGTGGAGACAAATGAGTCAAAAAATACAGTTAACGTAGTAAAGACAAATATCAGCGAACAGGGTTCAACTCCCGTCTTCACAGTGCTGATAGCAGACACAGAAAGGAAACCACGGGAATTCCTACAGAACACAGTAAAAGAAAAGAAAACTAGAAGAAAGGACTATCTATCGTAAGAAGACAATTTGTTCTGGTTGTCAGCATAAAAGAAAGAGCCTTTGGTACGAACTATGTGTCACGGGCATCACAATTGCAATATCTGGTACGTGTTCCAACAGACGATGTACAATGTGACACCGAAATCCAAACACTCATTGCAATAACGATATTTTGATGCTTTTAAAAATATTAACAAACTATTAAGAAACAGGAAAACATTGTCAGAAACCAAGAAAAGAACTGTAATATTATCAGCTATATGAATTCTGGACATTATATGTGAATTCTGGACATTATATGTGAATTCTGGACATTATATGTGAATTCTGGACAATTTCCTCACAGATGAAGAAGAGACTTAAGGCAACAAATGTGCTTTTACAGAAGGATACTGAGAATGCCATGAATTGAACATGTGAGCAACGGTCAGTCAGTTAAGAGCCATACGTGAAACACGCTTGGGCGATCATGTCTCGAAAAAAACATAACTGACTTGGCAGAAGACTATCCCGCAGTAGGTTGCCATTGCTTTCTGCGGTAGACTGCTTGCCAGACAAGTCTAGAGAAACCAATCTATCCTGTTCTTTGACTCATAGTTAGAGGGGGAAGAGATGTATTATATTATTAAGTAGTAATTAATGATGGATCAGTTTATTACTTCATAACAATATAAAATTGTCCCCCCACTTTATGCTCAGTTGAAGCCTTAATCATGTTGTCAACTATTATATTCAGTCAGTCAATTTAGTGCCATGCGTGATACACGTTTTGGGCGATCATGTCTCAAAAGAGACATGACTGACTGGGCAGAAGATTATCCCGCTGTAGGTTGCCATTGCTTTCTGCGGTAGACTGGTTGCCAGCCAAAGCTATAGAACCCAATTTGTCCTGTTATTTAACTCATAGCTTGATCGTGAAGAGATGTACTATATTATAAGTTAGTAATTAGTAGGCGATCAGTTTATTACTTCATAACAATTAAAAACCGATCCCCCACTTTATGCCCACAATAGAATCCTTAATCATTATTCCAACTATTCAGTCAGGCAGTTAAGTGCCATACGTGATACATGTCTAGAAATAGACATGACTGACTGGGCAGAAGATTATCCCGCAGTAGGTTGCCATTGCTTTCTGCGGTAGACTGGTTGCCAGAACCCAATCTGTCCTGTTATTTAAACCATAACTGGAGGGAATAGACGGAATAATACCTTTCCCAAGGGTATTTGTGCGTAAGTGAATGCAATGAATTCAACTGGAATTTGAACTCGGTTCCTCGATTTCTCAATCCGAGCCGATATCCACTGCACTACAACGCACAACGAGAAAGTTTTAAAGAAAACAAAATGGCTACTTATACTTTCTTGTGGTAGCATTTACCCTGGGCAGGTTCAGCCGGCTTCTTCTTTAGAAGTGTCATTGGAAATCTTTGGGTTCACACATTGGTTGCCAATTCTTATTGAGGTAGACTGGTTGCCAAACAAAGATAAAGAACCTAGTCTGTCCTATTTATCCATAACTGGAGAGGGATTCGTTCCTTTCCCAAGGGTATTTGCTCATAAGTGAATGGCAATGAATCTGACTCGATTTGAACACGGCTCTTCGATTTTCTAATCCGAGCCGCAATCTATTACCACTGGTCACTTATACATATCCACATTATGATGAAAGGGGGTTTGGCAAATTTGATCCTCACCGAACATATTTAAAGCAATGTACAATCGACCTAACAAACTTTTATAAAAGGATGGTAGAACAGAGATTGTGAGACAAACCTTATTAAGAGATACAACAGTTGTGAAGAGCCAGGATTGTCTACGCCCAGAAGGGACACGACAGATAGAAGATCCAAGTTTCCATAATCTAGTTTATTCGAACAATAAATTAGTTTGTGTTAGAATAAACTTAAATATATCTTAACTTCGATGACTAATTCCTTAATTTATTCTCGTTGGATTCGAAGGTTTTCTACGATCAACTGATAACGCCAAATTTGGGCTTGAGGCGGACTCGAAACAAATTTTTGTACTTGAGGCAAACTCTAATGTTTGCACGTGAGGCTGTTTCTCATATTTGTCCCTTGAATTGATCAGAGGAATATTTTTAAAAAAATTCAATTTTTGAAATAATTAGAAAAAAAATATTATTATGATCACTGAAAATGTCATAGGTTTGGTCATCGTTTCTTGAAGGCCACGAAATTGAAGTTGCACTTTCGTATGGCTTCCCTGGATTCAGCTCTTAGAAGCAGAACCCGGAACTATTGTAGAATCGAACCGGGTAATATTGAAAACTTTCATATTGTCCACATTTATTTATCACGCTTGTCTGCTTACACCTTTTGTTGTACGTTTTTGATAAGAAATGTTGACCAGGAATCTTGATCCAGTATATTGATCAGGAATCTTGATCTGGAATCTTGATCAAGAATCTTGATCCGGAATCTTGATCCGGAATCTTGATCAGGAATCTTGATCCGGAATCTTGATCAGGAATCTTGATCTGGAATTTTGATCCGAAATCTTGATCTGGAATTTGGATCCGGAATCTTGATTTGGAATCTTGATCCGGAATCTTGATCAGGAATCTTGATCTGGAATTTTGATCCGAAATCTTTATCTGGAATTTTGATCTGGAATCTTGATCTGGAATCTTTATCAAGAATCTTGATCTGGAATCTTGATCAAGAATCTTGATCTGGAATTTTGATTAGGAATCTTGATCTGGAAACTTGATCTGGAATTTTGATCTGGAATCTTTCCGGTTTAAGTTCTGGGAAATATTTTGTCTTCCGCTTTAGGTTTCGGGAATAATTATTATCCTTTCCCGATCTTCTTCAGTTAGACGTATGGGCTGTGCAAGGTATTCTGTCTGATAAGTTTTAACTTCTAACTGGAGAAAATTGGTTCAGAGCAGCAGTTAATTTGTGGTTGCAAAGTAATCTGTCTTTAAATGTTAGAGCGGAAGTGTACACTTCCTAGATGTACTCATTTGCCAACTGTCAGTCCTCCCGATCCCAATTATCTACATAGTCCTGTTCAAACTGGCTTCGACTAAAAGTGCCCTCACTGTGCGTTGTGTGATTTGTTATCGTTCCGATGGGTGGGGGTCTGTGATACCGAATATCAAAGTTCGTCGGTATATTCTTCAGTTATATTTCCGATTTATGCGGCAAGATGACGATAACGGTAAATTCTGGAAGGAGGAGTGCAAAAAAAAATCACCCCTGGCTTTGAGAATTGTGCATTTGGATTAAAGAGTGGCCGGTAGTCTGTCTCGAAATTAGGGCGTGTCCTCTCTGGCGTACGCCCGCTGCAAAAGAAGACATTATATGAAGTGTTACTTTGGATAGGGGCGCGCAAGATGATTTGACCAAGCTACTTGGCCCGACGAAGGGTGGGTATTTTTCCCAGTAACATTTGAAGCTCAGATTGAAATACTTCAGAAACAACGAGGAATTCGAGGAACATTCGAGGAACATTCTGCGTCGGCAAAATAGCTTTGTTATGGGGAGACACAGATAATGGACTCTCCCTCCTATATTCATAAGAGTTAACAGGAAGTTAACCCGAGAAGTTCTTGGGAAGTCCTAAGGAGTTCTTAGAAGTTCTAGAGAGTTCTTTAGAGTTCTATTGGAGTTCTGTAGAACTATTAGTTTGTTCCAGTTTGGACATGGTTGGACTAAGGCAGTTGATATTAGTCGGCCGTTAGTCGAATACTAAGGAGTCAGCTTTCAGTTGAAGATTACCAAGTTCCTAACATTTTGGGTACGTTAAGTCGATTAGCAACCGACATAGCACGATTATAACCTTCAGTGCGAAAACTACTCCACAACAATCTTTCACAACAGAACTGGTTGTTTCAGTAGAATGTGTTTGTTGCAATTATATGGGGGGGGGGATTCTATCGAGCACACCTTCTTTTACTGCGTGGTCATGTGTTTATTGTTGAAGACATGTTGAGGCTACATGCATCGCGAATAGTCCTTTGTCTTGGAAGCTAGTATCGTTCATAGTGACGTGAGTCCGGCGTTTGACAAGAGGAAACACGGTGTGTCTCTGTTTGTTGGCCGTGATGAGAATAATGAGCTTGATAAAACAATTTAAGAAAATTCAATATACTTTTTTGTATCTTATCTTGCATACTTCATGCATCGGCTTATGGTAAGATTAGAGGAGGTAGGAGAGAGATAGAGAGGGATAGAAAGAGAGAGAAAGAGAAAGGAGGAGAAGGAAAGAGAGAGAGGGTGAGGGAGAAGAAAACGAGAGAGAAGGAGAAGGGGGAGAGAGAGGGATGAATCGAAAGGGGTCGAGAGAGAGGGAGGGAGAGAGAGAGAGAGAGAGGGAGGTAGACGGAGAGATGGGGAAAGAGGAAGGCGTGAAAGAAAGAGAAGGGGAGGGAGACGATAGAAGGAGAAAAGGGAATGAGAAAGATGGGATGAAAAGAAAGAGGGAGAAAGCGAGAGAGAGAGGAGGAAGTAGAAAGTAAGATGGAAGGAGAGAGGGGGGGGGGCGAGAGAAAAATGGTTTGTTTAAGAAGAGATATAGGAATATATTCGCTCGAAAAGACACATCACAAACACAAATGTCGTACCCCATTAATTCATAAGAGCACCCCACATGGAATTGAGCCATAACAGCGATACCGTGTCAAAATAACCTGACTGACACTATCCCTCTTCCATTATTATTATTATTATTATTATCTTTAATCATATCCCCCAATACAATGCTGTAGAATCCCTAAAACACAAGGGGTTATTGAGTGTGAAAGTATAAGAAAAAAAGAGAAAGATTATTAAGGGGAGAAGATAAAAGGAAGAAGACAGTAGAAAAAAGAGAAAGAAAGAGAAAAAAATAATATCATCCAATGCAAGGTAGTAAAGCCACTAAGACACAAGAGGTTATTGAGTGGGTAAGAATAAAAAAAAGAGAGAAAGAGAGAAAAATTATTAAGGAACGAGGACAATAGAAGAGTAATCAAGAAGACAGTCGAAATAATGGTTGACATTGCGTTTAAACTTTTCAAGAAGAAAGAAAATTGGCTGGAAAACAAGAAGCCGGAAGCGAATCCCACAAACCGGAAGCGAATCCCACAAACGAGTAATTAGTAAAAGAAAAGGATGGGGAGGGCAATAGGATATGTCTTTCATTAGGTTTAATATGCAAAATCTATCAATAAATGTTCAAGGTAGGGGGTCATCTAAAGGGGGGTAGTTTATATGGATAGGAAGGGAAGATAACGGTTGACTTTATTGAACAAGTCAAGATTGTGCAATATGTCTTTCATTAGGTTTAATATGCAAAATCTATCAATAAATGTTCAAGGTAGGGGGTCATCTAAAGGGGGGGTAGTTTATATGGATAGGAAGGGAAGATAACGGTTGACTTTATCGAACAAGTCAAGATTGTGCAATATGTTCCAGAACCCTGAAAAATGAAAAGTGACTATAAATATACTTTTAAAAAATAATATCATCCAATGCAAGGTAGTAAAGCCACTAAGACACAAGAGGTTATTGAGTGGGTAAGAATAAAAAAAAGAGAGAAAGAGAGAAAAATTATTAAGGAACGAGGACAATAGAAGAGTAATCAAGAAGACAGTCGAAATAATGGTTGACATTGCGTTTAAACTTTTCAAGAAGAAAGAAAATTGGCTGGAAAGTAATAAGATTAAACAGAATTTCACAATTGAGAAGTGCGAGACAAGAAACTGTTAGAATAGAACGTACGGTTACATCTAGCCAATCAAATTGTGATTGATGAGACCTAGCTGCCAATCAAGTCAGTCAGTCAGTTAAGTGCCATACGTGATGCACACTTGGGCGATCATGTCTCGAAAGAGACATGAGTGACTGGGCAGAAGATTATCCCGCAGTACGTTGCCATTGCTTTCTGCGGTAGATTGGTTGCCGACCAAGGCTATAGAACCCAATCTGTCCTGTTATTTAACCCATAACTGGAGGGAAGAGACGGATTAATACCTTTCCCAAGAGTATTTGCGCGTAAGTGAATGCAATGAATTTGGTTGGAATTCGAACACGGCCCCCCGATTTCGCGTTCCGAGCCGATATCCAATGCTCCACAACGCACATCCACAAGTACTGTGCTTAAATCATAAAGCCTAAGTAGCAAAGAGTTCATCTGAAAAATTGCCATGAAAGTATTTATAGAAACGATACAGGGAAGTTACTTAAGAGCAGTGGGAAAGTGACTTGAGCCAAGATGCCAGGTCAGGACCAGAAATATTGCAGATTTGTTGAATTTCTATCAAGAATCTCTAAATATACAGCGGAATTACTTAGCAGCAGACCTAGCAATGGATTCAATATAATCTATCCACTTCATTTCGAATTTCCTTCTTCTATACTGGTTGCCTCTTCAAGGCAAGAGAGCCAGCCCATCGCTGGAGAAAAATTGATTCCGGACATTTCCGAGGATATTAGTGCTAAACGAATAAAACAGTATCGAGTGAGAATTGAAATCGGCACGCCGAATTCACTCATAACCCATACACTATCTGAGAATCTACAGACCCAGCACGATAACAGCTTTTATAAGCATTGGTGTATGTGTATGCGTGCCTGTGAGTGTAAGCGTGTGTATGTCTCGTAACTTGTAAGTGCAAACGACTTGTGCGCAGAATTTGTCATGAAAAGCTTAAATTAAGCTATTAGTAATCTACATATCGAGCTGAGTCTGTTTGTTTATCTATCTATCTATCTATCTATCTATCTATCTATCTATCTATCTATCTATCTCAGTCTGTTCATTATCTATCTATCTATCTATCTATCTATCTATCTATCTATCTATCTATCTATCTATCTATCTATCTCATCAGTCTGTTCTTATTCTATCTATCTATCTATCTATCTATCTATCTATCTATCTATCTATCTATCTATCTATCTATCTATCTATCTATCTCAGCCTGTTCATATCTATCTATCTATCTATCTATCTATCTATCTATCTATCTATCTATCTATCTATTTCAGTTTTTTTTCATATCTATCTATCTATCTATCTATCTATCTATCTATCTATCTATTTCAGTTTTTTTCATATCTATCTATCTATCTATCTATCTATCTATCTATCTATCTATCTATCTATCTATCTATCTCAGTCTGTTCATTATCTATCTATGAACGAATATGTATAATTGATTGTTGTGAATGTAATTGCTTGTTGTTAGTTTTGTTGCTTTAGGTGAATGTCACCTCCAAACGACAGACTAATTTTCTCTTTATTGCCACAAAACACGACGCTCTTTCCTTTTGTTAGTCCCACATTTCGACACCCCACTCCGACCCCCGTTTCACCTGCCACCAATTTTCATAAATTTGCCATAATTATGCCTGGCTTATGACTTTTGAGTTCTTACAAAAGTAAAGCGGGTCTTCATGTGACGTAAAGAAAAGACTGAGTTTTGTCAACACGTGAAAAAAAGGCTCGTTGTCTGTTCAGCATTTCAGCAAACATGGCGTCCAAAATAAGTGCGTAGAAAAATAATCAAGAAATAGAAAAAGCTTTCTTCTTCTTCTTCTTCTTCTTCTTCTTCTTCTTCTTCTTCTTCTTCTCACTTTTTTTATTTTTTTCTAATGTTTTAATGTATTGTTTTTCCCTCACGTTTAGCCAGAGAATTTGTATAAATATATAAATTTCGACTGCAAAATAAAACGAAGAATAGTTTCTTTTTATCAAACTATTCCATAAGATGTGCAGCCGATATCGACTCGGAACGAGAAATCGGAGAGCCGAGTTCGAATTCCAGTTGTATTCATTGCATTCACTTAGGCCGAATATTATTATTAATTCCTCTCTTTTCTTTCGGCAGGACAGATTGGGCTCTATAGCCTTGGTTGGCAACGAGTCTACCTCAGAAAATAATGACAATCTACGGCGGGAAAATCTTCTGTCCCGTCAGTCATGTCTCTTTCAAGACATGATCGCCCAAAGCGTGGCACTTAACTGAATCCATAAGAAATATAAAAATGTAGAGCCAGAAAAAATATTTAAAAATTTATCTTAGCATAGAATTTCTCAATTGTTGTTGTTATTATTGTTGTTATTATTTATATTGTTCGGACTGTTGTCCTCTTTTTTTTCTTTTTTTTTTACTGTATTCACGACGTGGGTAAAAGCGTTGGTTGGACACAGATAACTTGTTTGACTCAGAGGACCTGACCAAAAGAATTATAGGTTCGATACCTGACTACAGCAGAGGTGAACAAAAGCACTGAGAGTTAAAGGGAGATAACTGATACTAAAACACATGGAAGAGGCATGACTCATGGATCTAGAACAATCTACCCCGGTGAACGAAATGAAAGTTGCAGTTCAAAATTCCAATCACCTGACGAAGGTAAGAGCGTACAATGACCGAAAAGTTATGAATATGGCAACAAAGATGAGGACAACATTCCTAACCAGAGATGGTAAATTTCAGCATGTTGTTAAACGTTAGTAAACTCAAATGCATTTTAAAACATTGCTACAATAATCCTGTAAATATATTGTTGAGTGTTGGTCGGTTGCTTTTGATATAGAGGGCCTAGAGAATTTGAAGTTTTTGTTTATTATTTTATGGTGCAGTAGGCTGGTGTTGTCAACAGGTATTTTCCTGTATTGTGAAGGTGGACAGGAATGTGTCTGTAAATGTAGTGCGATAGAACTTGTATCTAATAAATGGAGAGTAAGATGTATTGATAATGTTGTTGCCGTTGAAATTTTCCGTCTCTAGTTTCTCATATTGCTTTGGGAACGTTTGTTTTACAAAATCTCGCAAGCACAACGATTAATTTTAAAATAATTATAAGAAGGCCCGTTTTAAAAAAAACTCGTGTTTACAAAAAATCACCATCAAAACGATCAGAGTTATTGGTGACTTTGTTTGTGTTCTCAAATAGCCCGGAAGAGGGAAGACATTACAATAATACCCTCATGGATCTTCGAAGTCGGTATGACACCGCCCAGCTAAATGACAAGTTTCTCCACATGAATTCTAATTATCCAACACACACACACACACACACACACACACACACACACACACACACACACACACACACACACATATATATGTATATATAATCTCCTCAAATATTTGTTAACAGGTAATTGTTCTGATATAAAAGGTAATATAAGGTATTCAGTTTATATGATGCTTTCATTGTTCTATCAAAATATCCTCCTCTTCCTCCTCCTCCTCCGCCGGAGAGAGAGAGAGAGAGAGAGAGAGAGAGAGAGAGAGAGAGAGAGAAAGGTGGATAGTTGACATGACATATTCAAGGAACTTGGATTTTTGTGCGTACATCGTTCGTCAGGGTTGCATAAATTTATTGACTTCAATAAATTTATCTAATTCTGACGAACGGAATAGAGACAAATTTTAAAGTCGGTTGCAAGAAAAATCCTTTGAACTTTTCTTCATTTGTTGACTTTAAATCTGCTTAACTTTAAACGCGTTAAGGTTCTCGTCATTTTATATGTTGTCATAATATATATATATATATATATATATATATATATATATATATATATATATAGAGAGAGAGAGAGAGAGAGAGAGTACTGTGAAAAAGTATAAATAGTACAAGAACTATTTTATCTTTTATGAGGCATCAAAATAAATTTTAAAATCACCCCTGTCCTAACACTTTTGCACACTTATCCGCCATGGTGTCCCATCTGGGATACGTTTAATAGGACAAGGATTTATTTATCAAAAAGACAATGACCCTAAACATACTTCAAACCTTTGTAAGAATTAACTAAAAATAAATAGGAAAGAAGGCTTCGGAATTTGAATTGGCTCCCAAAAAGCCCTGATCTCAATCCTATTGAACATGTATATTTTGGATAAAAAAATTGATAAATCTAATATTACTTTGCAAGACACACTTTGGGAACAAATACAAGCTGCTTGGCAGGAGATACCATTAGATACATTGAAGAAGCTTGTTATGAAAATGTTTGACAGAATGAAGGCTGTGATCAAAGTAAAAGGCTATTATACTAAATATTAGAGTTTTTGCATCAAGTATTTTTTCTTGTTAAAGAATTTGTTGAGTCAATCAAATAATATTACTTTAATTAAATTGTATATTTTCTGTCAATATGCCTCATAAAAGATAAAATAGTTCTTGTCTTAATACTTTTGCACAGTATTGTATGTTGTCATCACATATATATATATATTACGGAAATTAACGAAGATTAACGAAACTTGGTTATAAACAACCGACAATTTGAAATGATTTGTTTGAACGTTATTTTTGATCGATACTCATATTTAAGTAGATATTCTGTTTTTTTTTTAATTAAACAGAATTATATATTTATATCTAGTGGCCTGATTATTTACTCATTTCTCATCCTTTGCCTGTATCTTCCCAATTTCTCCCTTATTCATTTCAATTTTCATCCAGTGCTTTCGTTTTTATCTAAATATTTTACAAATAATTATGTCTGTAATTTTTGAATGAAGAGGTTTTATTATTTACATGCGGATTGTTATCCGCATCTTTCTTTGTGATGACGACGTTTCGACCGTTTTACGGCTTATCTACATTTTGGAAGTTATTTAAAGTCGAGTGAATATTGTATTAATAATCTTTGGAGATAATAGTGCTTTTCAGATACGAGTACTACTGTTTAACTCATAGCTAGGGGAAAATAGGTGGATTCATGCCTTTCTCGTAAGTGAATATAACAAACTCGAATGGAATTCGAACTCGTCTCTCCGATTTTTCCTTCCGAGTTGTTATCAATTACACCTTCCGCACATTCCGGCTTACAGCATTTGGAATTCCCAAGTTGTATCCCACATCGATACTAACCAGGCTCGGGTTTGAGATTTGTTTAACGGCATATCAAAACCTCTGTGGGTCATTTAATGCCAAAAAGGTCGGATTTTAAGGTATTTTTTAATGTTCGGTTATAGCGAGAAGGTTGATTTAGTCAGATTTCAATTAAATTTTTTTGTTTCTTTTCTTTTTATTTTAGAAAACTGAAAATGTCTTCTAGTTTTGTATTAAAAAATATTTTGCTGAGAATATTTTTTTTTCTTCAAAAATGTATTGTTGGTAACATTTTTCCTTCAAAAGTGTATATTTTTCTATAAAAGTCTATTTTTATGTATATATTTCTATAAAAGTGTAGTTTTATACTTACATAGTGTTTTGACCCCATTTTGGGGGTAAACTATTTGCCCATAACTGATACCCTAACAGGTGCTACCACTCCGAGTAAGGGTGGACCTGGAAACAACAGCAATTAAGAGGTGATTCTATGCTCCTCACAACCTCCCAATCAAAGGCCTTGCTGCCGGATGCAGTTTACCGTCATGCTCAGGACCCTGACCAGGCTCGAAGTTGCTTCATTTCGGTCAATAATCTATCAGCGTAGATTAAATAAAAGAGTTCAGTACGAAGTTTCTTGTTACTCAGATCAATAGACAGTTGATGATGAAAGCCCGAGGGCGCAACGGCCGGAAAGTTGCGACAGCAACAACAAAGATGAGGATGCTTGTAAATGATAGATTAGTTTGACATGCAAAATTTCTTTTCAATTTTCAGCAATTTGTTGTTTTTATCAAAGAGAAATGGTGAAATGCAGATCTTTTGCTATGTGATTGATTTCAAGCCTCCCTGTTAGCTTCAGTCAGAAAAAAATTTCGTTTTTGGGAACCGATTGTAATGACAAATGTATCATCCCAAACACTAATCATCGGCAGCAGTTCAGGGCATTTTGATGTGGTGTAGGGTTAGCAAACATGTGTCTCTAGATCAGTTAGAACTGAATAGTGGGTCCGATTCTTACTTGTTGCTCCATAATTTCGGGTGAAAAAAATCATCATACGTGGCAGTTAAAAATAAACTTGGGTATTTTTACGGCAATGGCAGCGTATACAAAGGATTACATTTCTAAACCTCAGTATTGAAATTGCATATATGATCAGTTAATGTTATGGGCAGTTAATGCAGGGGAATAACATTATCTAGAAAACTGTCATATTTATGGTCAAGGGGTCATAACTAACCGGCAAGCAGGAAATTGGTTTGTAAGCTTCTGCTCTGGAAAAAAAGTCTTCAGAAGTTTAACCTATCATCTGACTTTGAAAATAAAAGTCCTTTTTTTTTCTTTTTTTTAATCATTTCACCCCAAGCAAGGCATTCCACTGCCACTACAGCGCAGGGGGTTACATAGGGGAAGGAGCTGAGAGAGCGATTAGATATAGGAAATGTCAGACGGAGGGTGATAGACGAGTAAGGAGGAAGAGTGTTTGAGAGAATGGGTGCGAGTTAGTGTGTTAGGAGGTGTCTATTGACCTTACATTTAAACTCCTGGAGATTGTAGCTGTCGGGGAAGCAAGTATGCAGAAGGGAATTCCACAGGCGGGAAGTGCGAGAAAAGAAGCTGTTGGAGTAGAAATTGCGGTTACATTTTATCAGTCCTTAGTAGAAAGCAATCATTGAAAAACTAATCAGTAATTAACAAGGATGTTAAATTTATAGAGATGTCTACTAAAATATGTAGTTTTTAAGGTCAAGGGCTCATAAATGATCGGAAAGCAGGAAATTGGTTTGCAAGGTCTGGAGAAAAGTTGTTACAAGATGAATCCAGACCGAAGCGTTAATCGGACTTTGATAATGAAAATCCAAAGTCCTTAGTAGCAAGAATTCAGAATCGGTAAGTAGCGAAAATGTAAAACCAGTCACAACCTACCATATTTCGTCACTTTGAAAAGATAGGGAAAGTTAGCAAGCTGGTTGTTTAGATTCCACACTCCTTTTAACGAAAAGGGTCACCCCGATGCACAAGCTTGTCTCGCTAGAGTCATTACAAATGAATAGTGAGTTTGATCCTCACTGGATGTCCCATACTTTGGGCCTCGTGCCACGTCTAAGATGCGCGCTTAGGAAATCACCTTTCTTAACGAAACGTAGAAAAGTCTCCTTTTAACAGCGATGAAAGTGTGTGTGTGTGTGTGTGTGTGTGTGTGTGTGTGTGTGTGTGTGTGTGTGTGTGTGAGAGAGAGAGAGAGAGAGAGAGAGAGAGAGAGAGAAAGAAAGCGGTTTTTGATTCCGTCTTTATGTTTTAGAATTGTTTTTTTTATGGGTCACCTAGTTCTTTTTTATTGTTTGGGGTTACCATTTGAATTTGGTGTGTGTGTGTATGTATGCGTGTGTATGTATGTGTGTCTGTGTGTATGTATGTGTATGTGTGTGTGTGTGTGTGTTTCGGTGTGTGTGTTTTTCATGTTGCTTTGTTGAGCGAAGGCTTGTATTTTTTTATTAATTTTTCTTCCTGCATTACTAGTGTGTCATAATCTGTATTTTGGTAAATAGGTATTACTTTGAATTTGCCCCCACTGCATTTATGCAGCAACTACGTCTCACCCTTTTACAGTGAAACAAATAAGATGTAACCGTAATTTCTACCCCAACAGCTTCTTTCCTCGCACTTTCCGCCTGTGGAATTCCCTTTCACATACCTGCTTCCCCGACAGCTACAATCTCCAGGAATTTAAATGTAAGGTCATTAGACACCACCTATCACACTAACTTGCATATATTCTCAAACACTCTCACCATCTACCCAACCCTCATTCTCGGTATCCTTACCCGTCTATCACCCTTCTTCTGACATTTCCTATATCTAACCATCCTTTCTCATCACTTTCCCCCTATGTAAACCCCTGCGCAATGGTGGCAGTGTAATGCTTTGCTCGGCGTGAAACGATTAAAAAAAATGTTGGGAGACATAATTTCCTGTAACATGATATTTTGATATTGCTTTTATGAAGGGAAATTCTATTATTCAAGCATTGTGTCGCTCCCACGTATATCTTTGCGCATTTGTCGCATTTTAGAGCGTAAACTACATTTTTCGAGCTCAGAACCGATTTTATTTCGAATGTCGTTGTGTTTTCGAACTGGAAATGTTTTCCTTCTATTCTTATGTTGCATACTCCACGTCTTTCTTTGTTGCATTTTGTGACCAGCTGTGTTGAGTGTTGTTCGAATGTCGATGAGGTTAGGATGTCTTTTACATTTTGGAGCTGGCTTTAATTATTTAGTTGTTTTACGAAAACCTTTATTTTTTTCATTATTGTTGAGTAATTCCATGTGTGTTTTGATCTTTGTGAATAATTCTGAATTGTTTTTGTTGTGAGTGGAAACGTATGCTAGAATGTTTTCTTCTTTTTCATGTTGTTCTTGTTGTTTTTTAGGATTCCGGAGGGATTCTAATGGTATTTTTTCTGCTAGTTAGAAACCCTTATTTGTTAGTGGAGTGGAGTATCCTCTTATTTGTAATGTTTTTGTAGATCTTCTAGGCTTACTTTACGAAGGGTTTCGTCGGCTACTATTGTGCAAATTCATCGTGCTAGGAAATAGGGGATGGATTTTAAACAGCTTTTTGGATGATGACTCTTGAAATGGAGATATTGTTGGGTGTCTGTGGGTTTGTAATTGTTTTCGTTTTTTATGAGTATGTCTAGACACATGCTTTCATTTATTTAGGGTGCAAGTGTTGTAGTATATTGTGTAGTTTGTTTATGTCCCCCCCACGTTCATTTCCAAAAGATAAAACAATCATTCAGGAATCTCTTCCATGATTTCGTGAATTTTGTTTTTATGTTTTCCCCATATTTATGCCCTATTTGCTTGTATAGGTTTTCTTCTAGATATGCTAGGGTGAGTGTTGCATACGTTGGTGCCAGTTTTGTCCCAATTGCGGTACCTGTTGTTTGTATATAATTTTCGTTGTTAAACTGGAAGGAATTGTTGTCTAAAATTAATTCTATACTTCGTATAATAAATTCTTTTGTGAAACGTGTGGGAAGTATTTCTGGGTGTTTCTCTATCCAAAATGCAATCGCTTGTTTTCCTCGTTTATGGAGTATGTTGCTGTACAAGATTTTATTTACAAATTTACACAGTTGTAATTGTCAGTAGCTTATTTCAAGTCAAGTAACCAGACATTAATCTTTGTAGATTTGTTAAACAGCCAAAAGGGAAAATGTTCACATTAAACTATCATACACTAAGTAAATTTCCAAAATTCGTTTTTCACACAAAAGTATTACAGTTGAATTCAATATAAAGAAAGGTTTCCAAAATACATTGAAAGAGTTCCTTTTTCACATAAAAGTATTACAGTTGAATTCAACATACAAGATGTGTTTTTAGGTACTTATCTTTAACCACTGAAAAGAGTCCTTGATATTCTAAGTTGTCATTAGAGGTTGATAATATATCAGCGTGAAATTGACACCGGCGATATTCAGAAGCGTGGTCTCTGCTTTTTTCTCTCTCCCGTTTCTCCGACTTCAACTGACTCTGACCGACCAGGCACGTTAAAGGCTCGTCGGGTCACGTAGTTGGATTAAACGCAACCTCCTTTTTGGTCAGGGAGAAACATGACACGGGTCATTGAAAGTTCAATTTGCTAGTTATTGTAAATCACTATTTTCATTGGTTAGAAAATTAATTCACACCTGCAATCTTTTTTTGTTATTGGTCAGAATATATTTTCACATTTTACGAGTTTGCAAACCGTGAAAGAAAGTTATTTTTATTTCATATTCACTACGTTATTCACGACGTCACTTCCCTTGCCATTTGACGGAGTCTCCTTTAGTACATGAATAAATTGATACTTCTATTGCATTGGTATAAATTGTCATTTTTCCAAGTAACCAATGTTTTAGACTTAGTTTTTATTTTATTTTGCTGTTTTATTTCCATATTATTGTCGAATTCTGATGGAGTATCTCCTTGTGCTGGTATTATTGGGAATTTCCCAATTTTAATTGGTAACAAATATTGTGACGCCGGCGAGAAGAAAGAAAGATAAACACAGATGAAAATGTTATAAACTTGTATTTACAGGAAAAGAGAGAAAAGAAGAAAGGATAGTCTCTTGCAAACAGTCGGGTTTGCGGAACTTATCTGAAAGATGCGTCCTTTTAACAGTTTATATTTCCTGGGTCGTTGTTAGGGCGCCGCTCCTATTTGACTACAAATGGACTGTTCCCATTGCTATATATAGCAATGGTGGATTCTCTACAGAAGAGTTGTAGAAAGTCACTTGAGAGTCTCTAATGAGTTACTGAAGAGTCAGTGCGAGTCAGTGAAGAGTTAGTCACACTTCCGGTGGCGTACCGGAAGTAATCACGTATACACACGTCTTACGACGGATTGGACTCTTGTATCTTTCTATTGTAAATATTACTAATCACTTCTGTACATACTAACCGTTTTATATTCTGATTCTGTTGTTGAGTTATTCATTTATACTTGGCGACATAACAGTCGTTATGGCTGGGTTGAAGAAATAGAGCCATGACTTCTGTGCTTCAATTGCTGTCAAATCCCCTCACGTATCCCGGGTCTAGATTACAGAGAGCAGACGGGGATGTTTTGTCTGTAAGGTCCCAACAAGCAAAAGAGGAAGGGAGTTTGTAAAATGCACTCACGTGAGGAGTTTGTTGAAAATCTAAAAAGGTAGCCCGTGATTGGTTGTTTTTCATCCAATCACGGGGTACCCAGTTGGCGACTCCGTAATAATTTCTATAGTATAGCTTTATCAATATCTGGAATTTTCTCTGTTTTTAAGACAACCACTGGTTTTAATCGGTCTATGGACATATTTGTATTGTCATCTTCTGCAGTTGTAAAAATGAAAATCTTATTATTACGGCTAATAATATGGACCTAAGTAAGGGGATTCCAAAGTTTCTTTTTTGTAATCATTTCACCCCAAACAAGGCATAAATACCACTGGCTCGCAAGGGGTTACATAAGAGGTGAGTGATGTGAAAGAGGAAGAGGGGAGTCAGAGAATGAGTACGAAAAAAATGAGAATACAGGTGTGAAGAGAGCTGCATGAGAGTAGAGTGGAAAGGAAAAAGAGCAAGTACAAGGGTTGCCAGGGAAAGGATGCGAGTCAAGCAGATAAGAAATGGCAATTACGAAATCTGCCAGTCTTAAGCCATACAAATTCGTTTAGATCCTTTGGTTTACAAGGTCTTAGCAATGAATGTATGTGGTCGAAAGAATGATTCTCCGTATCAAACTTTTGCATTTCCTTCATCAGGTCTTTTATTGTGTTACGGGGATGCATTTATATATAAAAATAATATTCATCTAAACTTATTTATAAATGGCACTTTGTCTCTGTGTGTGTGTGTGTGTGTGTGTGTGTGTGTGTGTGTGTGTGTGTGTCCGTTACCTATAGACTCTGAAAGAGCTGAACCGATTTTCTTGAAAATTTACACAGTTGTACTATAAGCATCTGCAAGTGTTTTTATCTAGATTTTGTGTCGAGGTACCTCCGATAAATATCGATAATCGAAAAAATATCAGGTTATAGAAGGAGTGGTCCGATTTTAATCAAATTTGATACACTCATAAACAAAGACATAAGAAACGATATTCAGAAGTTTCAAGGTTGCAGTTCTTACAATAGTGCAGAAAATCGATAATATATATATATATATATATATATATATATATATATATATAAGGCAAAATGTTTGTGTGTGTGTCTGTTTATCTGCCTGTATGTCTGTATTTTTTTCAGCCCTTTTATTTTAGTTTTTACTTCGGGTTTGGCTCTAGGTAGGTATAATTGTAGTTCTTAGTCTTAGCCATGATACCATTTACTCAGGGGACTTATTTAGCCTCCAAAATTCAGTTTTCGATGAAAAATACTTATTTGGTATCGATACCAGGAAATCAAAATTTGACTTACATCCATTCATGGGCATGTAAATTGATACACTACATTGTTTTTTTGTATAGAATTTTTGTACCAATTTACATGCCTACTCAGAGATTGCATCTCTGATACTAATAAAAAACCTAGTACATATATTGGTTTTACTACAACCACGCTCTACCGTAGACTTACATGTCATCTTTCTGATCAGAGTACTATTAAACAACATTTCTCTGTAAAACATAAACATGTAGGTAATATCAGACAGATTTTGGTCAACAATACGGTGATCCTTACTCATACACACAGTAAGAGGAACCTGCAGATATTGGAGGCCATGTACATCAAATCTAAACAACCAACACTCAATAAAATCAACTTTAAAACCGGAAATAACATATTACATTGCATTTGACAACATGGTTTTGTTGTCATTTCACGCTATCCCGCGGTGTGACGTCATAAAACCGCATCGCAAATTTGAGAACTGCGTTTATTATTTTTGTTAACTATTGCCGTTGCCAAGCGGAGTTTTATGTCAACACAAAATAAAATCGTCGGTGATGGTTGGATGTTATAATATTTCAGTTTAAACAACCTCTCTGAAGATGGCTCATGTGAGTCGAAAGCTTAGAAGAAAATCAATAAATAATTATCCAAATGAGAATTTTTGGTCTTTATTTTCAACTGAAATTAAAGCAAAAATACGACGTTTAGAACGGCTCATGATTAAACATAATAGACATTCATTGTCTCCTATATTTAACAGTATATGTTTAGAAAATTACTTGCTGCCTCGATACACTATATATATATATATACTTTATTTGGAATATATTTCATAACTTCTTTGCAAATCTTTATTAAAGATTCATGCATAGATATATTCTTCCATTCAACAACTTAGAGTGGGTAATGATTTTTCCCCATTTTTGAATGTGATACTATTTCTTCAAGGAAGTTTCGTTCATTTTTTTTTCTGGAAATGTTAGGCTTTATTTACTCGAAGTACAACGCTTTCTACAATGGACCTCAGTATCAGGTCTAAATTCTCACATGATATATCCTTTATTTCCTGAGTTACTTCTCTTAGGTAGAGCTTCAGTTATCCTACTATTTATCCATAGCTTGGAAGCGAAGCATATTCATAACTTTATGGGGATGCCAGTTGAATGCAAACAGCCCCAATCTCAATTTCATTGTCGGTGCCATTAAGCTGTTCTGCAACTCTTGAAGTTCCAGATTCTCCAGACCTATTTTCTAGCAAAAGAATCACTTGATTTGTAACATTTCTCGTGCCAAAATTCTAAAATACGGGTCATGTAGAAAGAAAAAAATAATTATAATTCAACTGTTCATTATAACGAAAGAGTCATTCCATGCCAGGTATTAGAAAGTTTTCACCTGTGGAGAAGTTGAAACGATTTTTACAAAAATGATTATTATAATTAAGTCAACTTAAAAAAACATTCTTGTGTCACGTGTTTAAATGTTTACAATGAGCCAAAGACGTCAGAAATTGAGAGAGAGAGAGAGAGAGAGAGAGAGAGAGAGAGTGAGAGAGGATATATATATATATATATATATATATATATATATATATATATATATATAAAAATTATTGTTATAATAATAGCTTACTGCAACTCATATATATATATATATTGCTTAAATTAAAAATTGCTGCATACACGATATATATATATTGTGTATGCAGCAATTTATAATTTAAGCAAGTTTGGTTGAAAAAACGACAAAAGTTTTTTTGCTTAAGATTATTTCATTTATTTATTTATATATTTATTTTTTCACTACCCAGACGAGTTTTCTGCTTTTCAGGAAGAATTTAAATATAAATTAACAAATATCGTTTAATAGCTTTCAAATTTCGTAAATAATTATCAAAGAGTTTTCTGTCACTTATCGGACTTATTATCGGAAGTGTTTTAACGCAGGGTGGAAAATGCTACATCTAAATCCGCAGGGGCAACGGATTAGCAAAGCGGCTTAAGAATCAGGAAAATTTACTTAGAACACAAGATAACTAAAATATTATGTAATATCTGTCCTCCTATAGGACAGTCTAATCTAATCCTCCTATATGACAGTCTAATCTATTCCTCCTATATGACAATCTAATCTAGTCCTCCTATATGACAGTCTAATCTAGTCCTCCTATATGACAGTCTAATCTAGTCCTCCTACATGACTGTCTAATCTAATCCTCCTATATGACAGTCTAAACTAGTTCTTGTATATGACAGTCTAATCTAGTCCTCCTATATGACAGTCTAATCTTGTCCTCCTATATGACAGACTAATCTAATCCTCCTATCTGACAGGCTAATCTAGTCCTCGTATATGACAGTCTAATCTAATCCTCCTATATGACAGTCTAATCTAGTCCTCCTATATGACTGTCTAATTTAATCCTCCTATATGACTGTCTAATCTAGTTCTCCTATATGACAGTCTAATCTAATCCTCCTATATGACAGTCTAATCTAGTCCTCCTATATGACAGTCTAATCTAATCCTCGTATATGACAGTCTAATCTAATCCTCCTATATGACAGTCTAATCTAGTTCTCCTATATGACTGTCTAATCTAATCCTCATATATGACAGTCTAATCTAGTCCTCCTATATGACAGTCTAATCTAGTCCTCCTATATGAATGTCTAATCTAATCCTCCTATATGACAGTCTAAACTAGTCCTTGTATATGACAGTCTAATCTAGTTCTCCTATATGACAGTTCAATCTATTCCTCCTACCTGACAGTTCAATATATTCCTCCAATGTGATAGTCCAATCCATTCTTACTATATAACAGTCCAATCTCTTCCTGCAATATGACAGTCACATATATTCCTCGTATATGATAATCCAATCCATTCATCCTATATGACAGTCCAATATATTCCTTCTATATAACTGTCAAATTCATTCCTCCTATATGACAGTTCAATCCATTCCTCCTATATGACAGGTCAATATATTCCTTATATATGACAGTCCAATCTATTCATCGTATATGACTGTCCAATATATTTTCTTCTATATGACAGTCCAATCTATTCCTCCTCTATAAAAGTCCAATCTATTTCCCTTGTACGACAGTCTAATACATTTTTCCTATATGATATTCCAATCCACTTCTCTTATATGACAGTCCAATCTACTTCTCTTTTACGGTGATTCAATCTATTCCTCCTTTATGATAGGCCAATTCGTTCCTCCTATATGACAGTCCAATCCATTCCTCCTACATAAAAATCCAATCTTGTCTTCCTAGGTGACAATCCAATCTAGTCTTCTTAGATGACAGTCCAATCAATTCCTCCTATATGACAGATAAATCAATTTATCTTTCACAACATTCCAATCTATTCCTTCTATATTGACTGTTACATATATTCTATATAACAGTCCAATCAATTCCTCCAGCATAACAGTTCAATCTATTTCTTTTGTATGAGAGTCTAATCCAATTTTCCTATATGATATTCCAATCCATTTCTCTAATAGGACAGTCCAATCTATTTCTCTTTTACAATTCTATCTGTTCCTCCTTTATGATAGTCCACTTCCTTCCACCTACATGACAATCCAATCTAGTCATTCTATATGATAGTCCAATCTAGTCCACTTAGATGACAGTCCAACCCATTCTTCTTATATGACAATCCAATCTAGTCATCCTATATGATAGTCCAATCTAGTCCTCTTAGATGACAGTCCAACCCATTCGTCTTATATGACAATCCAATCTAGTCATCCTATATGATAGTCCAAGCTAGTCTTCTTAGATGACAGTCCAACCCATTCTTCTTATATCACAATCCAATCTAGTCATCCTATATGATAGTCCAATCTAGTCCTCTTAGATGACAGTCCAACCCATTCTTCTTATATGACAATCCAATCTAGTCATCCTATATGATAGTCCAATCTAGTCCTCTTAGATGACAGTCCAACCCATTCTTCTTATATGACAATCCAATCTAGTCATCCTATATGATAGTCCAATCTAGTCCCATTAGATGACAGTCCAATCCATTCTTCTTATATGACAATCCAATCTAGTCATCCTATATGATAGTCCAATCTAGTCCCATTAGATGACAGTCCAACCCATTCTTCTTATATGACAATCCAATCTAGTCATCCTATATGATAGTCCAATCTAGTCCCATTAGATGACAGTCCAACCCATTCTTCTTATATGACAATCCAATCTAGTCATCCTATATGATAGTCCAAGCTAGTCCTCTTAGATGACAGTCCAACCCATTCTTCTTATATGACAATCCAATCTAGTCATCCTATATGATAGTCCAATCTAGTCCTCTTAGATGACAGTCCAACCCATTCTTCTTATATGACAATCCAATCTAGTCATCCTATATGATAGTCCAATCTAGTCCCATTAGATGACAGTCCAATCCATTCTTCTTATATGACAATCCAATCTAGTCATCCTATATGATAGTCCAAGCTAGTCCTCTTAGATGACAGTCCAACCCATTCTTCTTATATGACAATCCAATCTAGTCATCCTATATGATAGTCCAATCTAGTCCTCTTAGATGACAGTCCAACCCATTCTTCTTATATGACAATCCAATCTAGTCATCCTATATGATAGTCCAACCTAGTCCCATTAGATGACAGTCCAATCCATTCTTCTTATATGACAATCCAATCTAGTCATCCTATATGATAGTCCAAGCTAGTCCTCTTAGATGACAGTCCAACCCATTCTTCTCATATGACAATCCAATCTCGTCATCCTATATGATAGTCCCATCTTGTCCTCTTAGATGACACACCAACCCATTCTTCTTATATGACAATCCAATCTAGTCATCCTATATGATAGTCCAAGCTAGTCCCATTAGATGACAGTCCAACCCATTCTTCTTATATGACAATCCAATCTAGTCATCCTATATGATAGTCCAAGCTAGTCCTCTTAGATGACAGTCCAACCCATTCTTCTTATATGACAATCCAATCTAGTCATCCTGTATGATAGTCCAATCTAGTCCCATTAGATGACAGTCCAACCCATTCTTCTCATATGACAATCCAATCTCGTCATCCTATATGATAGTCCAATCTAGTCCTCTTAGATGACAGTCCAACCCATTCTTCTTATATGACAATCCAATCTAGTCATCCTATATGATAGTCCAATCTAGTCCTCTTAGATGACAGTCCAACCCATTCTTCTTATATGACAGTCCAATCTAGTCATCCTATATGATAGTCCAAGCTAGTCCTCTTAGATGACAGTCCAACCCATTCTTCTTATATGACAATCCAATCTAGTCATCCTGTATGATAGTCCAATCTAGTCCCATTAGATGACAGTCCAACCCATTCTTCTCATATGACAATCCAATCTCGTCATCCTATATGATAGTCCAATCTAGTCCTCTTAGATGACAGTCCAACCCATTCTTCTTATATGACAATCCAATCTAGTCATCCTATATGATAGTCCAATCTAGTCCTCTTAGATGACAGTCCAACCCATTCTTCTTATATGACAATCCAATCTAGTCATCCTATATGATAGTCCAAGCTAGTCCTCTTAGATGACAGTCCAACCCATTCTTCTTATATGACAATCCAATCTAGTCATCCTATATGATAATCCAATCTAGTCCCATTAGATGACAGTCCAACCCATTCTTCTTATATGACAATCCAATCTAGTCATCCTATATGATAGTCCAAGCTAGTCCTCTTAGATGACAGTCCAACCCATTCTTCTTATATGACAATCCAATCTAGTCATCCTATATGATAGTCCAATCTAGTCCCATTAGATGACAGTCCAATCCATTCTTCTTATATGACAATCCAATCTAGTCATCCTATATGATAGTCCAATCTAGTCCCATTAGATGACAGCCCAACCCATTCTTCTTATATGACAATCCAATCTAGTCATCCTATATGATAGTCCAATCTAGTCCTCTTAGATGACAGTCCAACCCATTCTTCTTATATGACAATCCAATCTAGTCATCCTATATGATAGTCCAATCTAGTCCTCTTAGATGACAGTCCAGCCCATTCTTCTTATATGACAATCCAATCTAGTCATCCTATATGATAGTCCAATCTAGTCCCATTAGATGACAGTCCAACCCATTCTTCTTATATGACAATCCAATCTAGTCATCCTATATGATAGTCCAATCTAGTCCTCTTAGATGACAGTCCAACCCATTCTTCTTATATGACAATCCAATCTAGTCATCCTATATGATAGTCCAATCTAGTCCCATTAGATGACAGTCCAATCCATTCTTCTTATATGACAATCCAATCTAGTCATCCTATATGATAGTCCAATCTAGTCCCATTAGATGACAGTCCAATCCATTCTTCTCATATGACAATCCAATCTAGTCATCCTATATGATAGTCCAATCTAGTCCCATTAGATGACAGTCCAAACCATTCTTCTTATATGACAATCCAATCTAGTCATCCTATATGATAGTCCATTCTAGTCCTCTTAGATGACAGTCCAATCCATTCTTCTTATATGACAATCCAATCTAGTCATCCTATATGATAGTCCAATCTAGTCCTCTTAGATGACAGTCCAACCCATTCTTCTTATATGACAATCCAATCTAGTCATCCTATATGATAGTCCAATCTAGTCCTCTTAGATGACAGTCCAACCCATTCTTCTTATATGACAATCCAATCTAGTCATCCTATATGATAGTGCAATCTAGTCCCCTTAGATGACAGTCCAATCCATTCTTCTTATATGACAATCCAATCTAGTCATCCTATATGATAGTCCAATCTAGTCCTCTTAGATGACAGTCCAACCCATTCGTCTTATATGACAATCCAATCTAGTCATCCTATATGATAGTCCATTCTAGTCCTCTTAGATGACAGTCCAAACCATTCTTCTTATATGACAATCCAATCTAGTTATCCTATATTATAGTCCAATCTAGTCCCATTAGATGACAGTCCAATCCATTCGTCTTATATGACAATCCAATCTAGTCATCCTATATGATAGTCCAATCTAGTCCTCTTAGATGACACACCAACCCATTCTTCTTATATGACAATCCAATCTAGTTATCCTATATGATAGTCCAATCTAGTCCTCTTAGATGACAGTCCAACCCATTTTTCTTATATGACAATCCAATCTAGTCATCCTATATGATAGTGCAATCTAGTCCCCTTAGATGACAGTCCAATCCATTCTTCTTATATGACAATCCAATCTAGTCATCCTATATGATAGTCCAATCTAGTCCTGTTAGATGACAGTCCAACCCATTCGTCTTATATGACAATCTAATTTCCCCAAAGATGAGAATGACACTTGCAACAAACAGAAAAGATGGATGCTGAGAATAACACAGCTCGAACATTTGAGGAACGAGGAATTTTATACGCCATGGCCACTTGCAAATAGTATCTCTAAATATCAATTTTCCGAAGCGCCTGAAAAATACGCATAGCCTATGTAGGTTGATTGTGTAAATAGGATGACAGAAGAACGTGAACGTTAGAGATAACAAAAGGGAGAAAATTCATTAAGAGCTACAAAGGACAGAAAATTGCGGAGAGACATTTTCGCCAATGTTCTGAAGGGACACGACACGAAGAAGAAGAAGAAGAAGAAGAAGAAGAAGAAGAAGAAGAAGAAGAAGAAGAAGAAGAAGAAGAAGAAGAAGATTTTCGGAAAGAGGGCTTAGAGAATTTTCCACTCACAGGACATATTGAAGCCAAGAGAGGAGAGAGACAGAGAGCGAAAGAGGGAGACAGACAGACAGACAGACAGTGAAAGAAAGATAGATAGAGAGAGAGAGAGAGAGAGAGAGAGAGAGAGAGAGAGAGAGAGTTGGGAGGAAAGTACTGAATAACCTACCTGATGTGGTTGTGTAATCCGTAATTATGTCTTTGTTTTTGTATAAATATTCTATTTTTGAATTATGTATTTTTTTTACGTTTGTTTCTTTTTTTCTTTATTCGACATCATCGTAAAAATTGCATAGGGTTTAATATCATTCAATAATGATTTCTTTTATTTGTTTATTTAGTGTCAACACTAATAAAATCAAAACTTATTTATCAATGTAACTTTGTCTGTGTGTGTATGTATGTGTGTGTGTTTGTCTGTGTTTCTGTGTGTGTGTGTGTTCGTTACCTATTGACTCCGAAACGGCTGAACCGATTTTCTTGAAAATTTACACAGTTGTACTATAAGCGTCTGCGAGTGTTCTTAGCTAGGTTTCGTGTCGAGGTACACCCGATAAATATCGAAAATCGATAATCGAAAAAATCGTGTTATAGAAGGAGTGGTCCGATTTTAATCAAATTTGATACACTCATAGACAAAGACATAAGAAACGATATTCAGGAATTTCAAGTTTGCAGTTCTTACAATAGTGCAGAAAATCGATAATATATATATATATATATATATAAAAGGCAAGATGTTTGTGTGTGTGTCTGTTTATCTGCCTGTATGTCTGTATTTTTTCAGCCCTTATTATTTTAATTTTTGCTCTAGGTATGTATAGTTGTAGTTCTTAGTCTCAGCCATGATACCATTTACTCAGAGGACTTATTTAGCCTTCAAAATTCAGTTTACGACGAAAAACTTATTTGATATCGATATCAGGAAATCAAAATTTGACTTACATCCATTCATTTTTCTTTCAGTCTACTGTTTCGCTTGAACTGAAAACAACTATTGCTTTTTAGTCTTTCGTGCCAACATCCAAAGAGTCTGAGCTCCAGCACCATGGATTAGTTTTAAAGCTTTCATCACATCCGAGCAACGCCGGGCTATACTGCTAGTTCAATCATAATTTTAAAATCGAGCGTCCGACAAGAACACTGATTATCTAAAGTAAAACATTTTAAATCGTTAAACGACAAAAACAAAATTAAATAAATAAATAATAAATATTTTGGATATAATTCTAATTTGAATATGTTTTTTTAATTGATTTTACACCAAGCAGGGCAGTAAAACCATAAAGACAGATGGGGTTACTTGGTGTGAAAGAATTAAGGACAGAAACTTTATTATGAAGCTAGAACAATAAAAGATTGATCAAGAAAACAGTAGATAACGATTGACATTGCATTAAAATTTTTAAAGATCAAATTTGACCGGAATGTATGGAGCCAGAAGAGGGTTCCACAAGGAAAAAATACGAGAAGAGAAACTGTTAGCATAAAAATCACTGTTGTATCTAGCCAATTTAACTGTAAATTGATGAGACCTTGTTGCTAATTTCGTACAGCGCTTAAAATCATAAAGTCTAGGAGCCATAACGAATAGGTCATTCAAAAATTATCATGAAAGTATTTATAGGATAGGTACAGGGAAGCTACATGACGGCGGAGGGAAAATGACAAAAACCGAGAAGCCAGGTTAGGACCAATAATATTGCTGATTATTCTTTGGGTTTTCTCAAGAATCTCTAAGTATATAGCAGGAGCCCCGGACCATATGTGGTAACAATATCCAAAGCAAGGACGAATGGTGAAACTATAGATATGTAAGATAGAGTCTGGAGAGAAAAATTATCTAGCATAACAAAGTGAACCAACTTTCTTAAGAGCTGGCCTATCAATGGATTCAATATAGTCTATCCACTTCATGTTAGCTGATAATGATATCCCGAGAAAGCGCAACTAGTAACTCCTCTGGAGGTTAGCATCAGCCATACTTATGGAAAGCAGAAAGAGTCACCCGGATGGTTAATTGGGAGCAATTTTGTTAAAATTAACAACCCATTCATTGTCCCATTTAACAACAGACTGTAGGTTATTTTTGTCATTTGCCTATAATTTGACCCTCTTGGATTGATCAGACTTACTATCGAGGCAAGAGTAAATGGTTAGGGTTAGGGTTAGTAACTGGTTGTGTTATCAGCATAGATATTGAGAGTCTGATCAATCCAAGAAAGTCGTTAATGGATGAGTACAAAGGGATCTAGAAGAGTAACTGTTCACGATTTGATAAGAAAGACTGTATCAGTTCAAAAATTCGACTGGAGACAATAACTTTTGAACTTATGAAGAACCAGTATGCCAGACTTCTGGTAGCCATGAGTTATTTCCCTTTAACTTAACTCTTATAAGTTATTTGTTCACCACTGATGTAGCATGGTATTGAACTCACAACTCTTTGGCTCAAGTCACTGGAACTAACCAGCGTCTATATCCACCGGGCCATATGTCTTTGAGAAGTGGCTTTGCATATGGAATGAGAATGATATACCCCAGTGATCGTAATAAAACGTTCAGTTCGAAAATCGTAGCACCCGAAGAAGGCCGGAGCTTACAACGGCCGAAACGTCGTAAACATGACAGCAAAGATGGAGACAACAGTCCGAATAATGTAAATAGTATAAATATTACCTCATCTCAGAACTATAGACAAATATCTTATTTAAATACAAGAAAAGACAAAATAAATAATTTAAAGTAAACGAAGCCTATCATTATATATATATATATATATATATATATATATATATATATATATATATATATATACGACACCAGTAATAAAAATATAACACAACAAGGTATCAACATTTTTATTGCAACCAGATGCACAATAATTATAAGCAAGACGAATTTGCATTGATGAAAATTATTAAACACTATATTTTTGCTATAAACCCTGAAAAACGTGTAAACTTAATAATATATTAGAGAAAACGAAAGACCAAAATAACTCCACTTAATCAAATCTAGCAATGACCAATATCTTCTTCTTCTTCTTCTTCTTCTTCTTCTTCTTCTTCTTCTTCTTCTTCTTCTTCTTCTTCTATGTGTCCTGTTCTTTCAGGACGTAGGCGATCATGACTTTCCACGTCTCCCTATCCCTGGTGGCTCCTAGCACGCCTTCTCCTGTTACACCATGCAATCCTCGTTCCGTCATCCACCTGATTAGGTCCTTCAAATATGTTATCCGTTGCTTTCCCCTGTCTCTTTTCCCTTCTATCTTTCAATAGAAGTGACCTACACATCAACCCAGCAGCGCATGGCACGTGAGTACTCAAAATGGTCACTCTTCTACAAGAATCTTCACACTGTAAAAACTACTAAGTATTACAACCCACGGACAATAAATATACCGAATACAACATCCTTGAGAATGTTTAAATCACTGAACGAAGCGCTTGGAACAATACAAACTATGAACAATTTTTATACTCTTCAAATTCAAGCGCAAAAAATAATTACAATACTGAAAAAACTCAACAAAAGATTCAATAAATTATCCTTGTCGGTCGTATTTAATAAAAGATTCTTAAAAAAAAAATTGCGGCCCAAAATATACGTCAATATATATATATATATATATATATATATATATATATATATATATATATACTGTAATGGTTGTTACAATGTTTTTAAATTCATAATATCATTACACAAAATATTTCTCATGTTTCGAAGCCAACCCATTATGTTTTGGCTTCATCCTCAGGTGATTTTTATGAAGCCAAAACATAATGGGCTGGCTTCAAAACATGAGAAATTTTTTGTGTAGTAATACTATGAATTTAAAAACATTGTAACAACCATCACAGTATAACGCTCTACATTTGTATCGAGCATTCTTTATAAAAGTAAATGCATGAACAAAAAGGTAAATGAACCTACGTGTTCAACAACGTAGTTACAATATATATATATATATATATATATATATATATATATATATATATATATATATTTATTAAAATACTTTAATCCAAACGGAAAAGTAGGAAGGTAAATCCCAAAAACCTGATCCTAATTAATATTAAATTTTGATATTAAAAAATGATACAGGAAGGAGAGCTCAATGTAATTAAAATTACAGAGCTAATATATATATAAATATATATTATATAAATTACTATATATTAATTATATATACATATATAATTAATATATATATATATATATATATATATATATATATATATATATATATATGAATATTATCCTACATCTATAGCATGACTTGGAGTTTCATGCACTACGCAGTCATCAGGTGCATATTATGAACTGACCGTTTTGGGATTTGAATTTTTTGTTCTCGCGATGTTAGCGGAGTTATATATTATAATACTGGGATTATAATTTTGAATTTTTCAATTTAACCAGACTGGCAACTGGGTCCCACCCATTCACAGTCAGGTTAGCCAAATGCAGACGACAATTCTACTCCTGTAGCTTCCTTCTCTCGCACTTCCCGACTGTGGAACTCGCTCCTGTATTCTTGCTTTTCTGACGGCTACAACCTCCAGAAATTTAAATGCAAAGTCAATACTCATCTACTAACCACTGGACTCTAGCTCTCTCCCCTCCCCTGTATAACCTTCCCTTTCTCTCCACCTATGTATCTGTCATCGCACCTGCTTTCTCAGCTTTCTATTGTTCCTTTCTAACTAGTTTGTACTCTTCACTCTTTTCTAATTAATCTTTTTACATTTATGTAACCCCCTGCACATCAGTGGCGTTTCCGCCTTGCTCGGGGTGAAATGATTAAAAAAAAAAAAGTTGAACGGAAATAGAATTTCACATCGCCATTAGAATGGATGCTAGCTCTGTGATTAAAGTTTCGGTCATTCACTGATCTTATGTTTTCGGCAGTTACATTTATTTTAATAGTTACTTATATTTTGTACGTTGGACATACAGTAGCGGCCATAATGTAAGGAACGAAAGCAACAAAGGCATAAATATGTGTATTACTTAAAAAGTAACGCATGGATCGTTCCTTAACTTTTGTCCAGTAGCTTATTTCCTTTTGTTCCATTTAATCTTTATTTTAAAAAGGACTATTATGTAAATTTTTGTAACTTTGTGTAATATTTATGCATTACACCCTAATCTTTTATTTATTAATATTTACATATTCTATCGAAGGAAGGAACAAAATAAGAATTGTGAGGACCTTAGATACTTTTTTCTAAGCTTAGCAGAACGTAATATCAGCATCATACCCAACTAGTATAAAGCAAAGTCACTACTGTAGTCTACATTCCATTAGTTCCACCAAGTCAAACCTTCACAGCCAGATCTTGACATCCAACCCGTCAAGTGCCAACCCATACCCTCATTCCTAAAGTTCAGTTGATCAGTTTCCTAAAAATTGCCAACTAATTCCTGTTGGATATTGGTTAATAGAAAGTGGTTAATAGAAAGTGGTTAATAGAAAGTGGTTTGACACACAAGTAGATTTTGGTGTCGTCACTCCAAATAAAAGGAAAACCTATTGAGGGATCTAATAGAAAGAGATACAGTAGCGGCCATAATATAAGGAACGGAAAACAACAAAGACATAAATATGTGCATTACTTAAAAAGTAATGCATGATTAGCAATGACATTTTTACCGAATAAAGATTAGGGTGTAATGCATAAATATTATACAAGCTCTTCAAATATGTTATCCGTTGCTTTCCTCTATCTCTTTTTCCTACTATCTGGCCTGTTAGTATCAGATTCTCTAAGCCCTCCTTCCTCATTGCGTGTCCCAGGAAGTTTAGTTGTCTCTTCCTGATGCTCAATATTAATTTTCTTTTTGTTTCCATCCTTTCCAAAAGATCATCATTGCTCACATGCTCGATCCATGATATCCGCAGGTAACCTTTACATTGATTTTGCTAAAAATATTTTATAGTAGTAGGGGAATGTTTGAAATAATTTTGAATTAAATTTAGGAAATTTCTTCCGGTGTTTGTTTGAAACTTATGACTAAAATGTGAATCAAAACATATGACGAGACGTTTATGGCGTTTCGGCTAATTTTTACCTTTTTTGTTTTATTTTCGAACTTACATTGTGGTTACTTTTTTCTAAAGTCTTTATATATTCAATTTCGTTATTAACAAATATTTCCTCATTGAGTTTATCAGTCAGTCAGTTAAGGGCCATACGTGATACTCGCTTGGGCGATCATGTCTCGAAAGAGACATGACTGACTGGGAAGAAGATTATCCCGCAGTAGGTTGCCTTTGCTTTCTGCAGTAGACTGGTTGCCAGTCAAGGCTATAAAACCCAATCTGTCCTGTTATTTGACTCATAGCTGGAGGGGGAAGAGATGTAGTATATTATTACGTATTAATTAGTGGGGGATCAGTTTATTACTTAATAACAATTAAAAACCGATCCCCCAATTTATGCCCAGTAGAAGCCTTAATTATTATTCCAACTATTATAATCAGTCAGTCAGTTAAGTGTCATACGTGATACTCGCTTGGGCGATCATGTCTCGAAAGAGACATTACTGACTGGGCAAAAGATTATCCTGCAGTAGGTTACCATTGCTTTCTGCAGTAGACTGGTTGACGACCAAGGCTATAGAACCTAATCTGTCGTGTTATTTAACCCATAACTGGAGGGAAGAGACGGATTAATACCTTTCCCAAGGGTGTTTGCGCGTAAGTGAATGCAAGGAATTCAACTCGAGTTTGAACTCGGCTCCCCGATATTCTTTCCAAGTCGATATACACTGCACCACAAAAGTTGGTAGATAATATAAATTGGACTGATTATGTAAATGGCCACGAATTCTATGATGGTCGTTAGATTTTTTGTTGATATATTTGTGGGTGTATGAATCTTTGGTATATGGTTTATAATGGTTAATATTCATGTTTAAGTAAACTTTACATCAATGAAGTTCATCACTTTGAAGTTAGTGGCGGTGGTGGTGGCAACATTTAGGTCATGAGCTTTAAAACATTTTATCCAGTCTATATTCAATCGGAAACCTGCTTTACGGAAGAGTGTTATTCAGCCATCTCTAGAGAGTTCGGCGATTTTTATGTCGAACATGATAGTAGTAATCCAACCAATTCACAAGGCTTCACAGAGTCATAAGTACTCATAGCAATGCAAAAGTCCATATTAGTAGTAATCCAACCAATTCACAAGGCTTCACAGAGTCATAAGTACTCATAGCAATGCAAAAGTCCATATTAGTAGTAATCCAACCAATTCACAAGGCTTCACAGAGTCATAAGTACTCATAGCAATGCAAAAGTCCATATTAGTAGTAATCCAACCAATTCACAAGGCTTCACAGAGTCATAAGTACTCATAGCAATGCAAAAGTCCATATTAGTAGTAATCCAACCAATTCACAAGGCTTCACAGAGTTATAAGTACTCATAGCAATGCAAAAGTCCATATTAGTAGTAATCCAACCAATTCACAAGGCTTCACAGAGTCATAAGTACTCATAGCAATGCAAAAGTCCATATTAGTAGTAATCCAACCAATTCACAAGGCTTCACAGAGTCATAAGTACTCATAGCAATGCAAAAGTCCATATTAGTAGTAATCCAACCAATTCACAAGGCTTCACAGAGTCATAAGTACTCATAGCAATGCAAAAGTCCATATTAGTAGTAATCCAACCAATTCACAAGGCTTCACAGAGTCATAAGTACTCATAGCAATGCAAAAGTCCATATTAGTAGTAATCCAACCAATTCACAAGGCTTCACAGAGTCATAAGTACTCATAGCAATGCAAAAGTCCATATTAGTAGTAATCCAACCAATTCACAAGGCTTCACAGAGTCATAAGTACTCATAGCAATGCAAAAGGCCATATTAGTAGTAATCCAACCAATTCACAAGGCTTCACAGAGTCATAAGTACTCATAGCAATGCACAAGTCCATATTAGTAGTAATCCAGCTAATTCACATTTCCACAGGAGTCATAAGTACTCATAGCAATGCAAAAGTCATATTGGTAGTAATCCAACCAATTCACAAGGCTTCACTAGAGTCATAAGTACTCACTTAACGTGCAAAGTCCATATTGGTAGTAATCCAGCAATTCACAGACTTCTGAGTCATAGTATATGTAGTAAAGTCCATATTAGTAGTAATTAACCAATTCACAGAAACTGGGAGTCATAAGTACTCATAGCAATGCAAAGTCATAAATGTAGTAGTAATCAACTTCAATTCTCAAGGCACAGGTCATGGTAACATAGCAATGCAAGAAGTCCATATTAGTAGTAATCCAACCAATTCACAAGGCTTCACAGAGGTCATAAGTACTCATAGCAATGCAAAAGTCCATATTAGTGGTAATCCAACCAAGATGCAAGACACAGAGTCATAAGTACTCATAGCAATACAAAGTCCATATTAGTAGTAATCCAACCAATTCACAAAACTACAAGGTCATAAGTACTCATAGCTTATTTTAAAGTCCATATTAGTAAACAATCCAACCAATTCACAAGGCTTCACAGAAGTCATAAGTACTCATAGTATGCAAAGTCCATATTGGTAGTAATCAACAATTCACAAGGCTTCACAGAGTCATGAGGTACTCATAGCAATGCAAAAGTCCATATTAGTAGTAATCCAACCAATTCACCAAGGCTTCACAGAGTCATAAGTGCTCATAGCAATGCAAAAGTCCATATTAGTAAATAAATCCCAACCAATTCACAGGAGCTTCACAGGGTCCTTATTTTCCATAGCAATGCAAGAGATCATATTATTAGTAATCCAACCAATTCACAGAAACTGCAGTCATAAGTACTCATATGACACGAAATTGTATTAGTAGTAATCCAACTTGGTCACAAGGCTTCACAGAGGTGTAGTATATGGCAATGCAAAAGTCCATATTAGTAGTAATCTAACCAATTCTGAGGCTTCACAGAGTCATAAGTAGTCATAACAATGCAAAAGTCCATATTAGTAGTAATCACTTCAATTTACAAGACTTAAAGTGTAAGTGCTATAGCAATGCAAGAATATATTAGTAGTAATCAACCAGTGCAAGGCTTCACAGAGTCATAGTACTCATAGCAATGCAAAAGTCCATATTGGCCGTAATCCAACCAATTCACAAGGCTACAGAGGTCATAGTACTCATAGCAATACAAAAGTCCATATTAGTAGTAATCCAATTCTATAAGGCTTCATAGTCATAAGTACTCATAGCAATGCAAAAGTCCATATTAGTAGTAATCCAACCAATTCACAAGGCTTGGGAGTCATAAGTACTCATAGCAATGCAAAAGTCCATAGTGGTAATCCAACCAATTCTGAAACTAACATAGAGTGTGATACTCATACACTTAAGTACAAAAGTCCATATTAGTAGTAATCCAAACTTCAATTCTGAAACTTCTTAAGTGCCAGTACTCATAGCAATGCAAAAGTCCATATTAGTAGTAATCAACCAATTCACAAAACTTCACAAGTCCATAGTACTCATAGCAGTAAGAAATCCATGTTAGTAGTAATCTAACCAATTCACAAGGCTTCACAGAGTCATGAAGTAGTCATAGCAATGCAAAGTCCATATTAGTAGTAATCCAACCAATTCACAAGACTTCACAGAGTCATAAGGAGTACTCATAGCAATGCAAAGTCCATATTAGTAGTAATCCAACCAATTCACAAGGCTTCACAGAGTCATAAGTACTCATATATTGCAAAATTATAGTAATAATCCAACCAATTCACAAGGCTTCACAGAGTCATAAGTACTCATAGCAATGCAAAAGTCCATATTAGTAGTAATCCAACCAATTCACAAGGCTTCACAGAGTCATAAGTACTCATAGCATTAAGATCCATATTAGTAGTAATCCAACCATTCTGCAAAGGCTTCACAGAGTCATAAGTACTCATAGCAATGCAAAAGTCCATATTATTAGTAATCCAACCAATTCACAAGGCTTCACAGAGTCATAAGTACTCATATGTAATGCAAAAGTCCATATTAGTAGTAATCTAACCAATTCACAAGGCTTCACAGAGTCATAAGTAGTCATAGCAATGCAAAAGTCCATATTAGTAGTAATCCAACCAATTCTAGAACTTCACAGAGTCATAAGTACTCATAGCAATGCAAAGTCCCATATTAGTAGTAATCAACCAATTCACAAGGCTTCACAGAGTCATAAGTACTCATAGCAATGCAAAAGTCCATATTAGTAGTAATCCAACCAATTCACAAGGCTTCACAGAGTCATAAGTACTCATAGCAATGCAAAGGTCCATATTGGTAATGCAACCAATTCACAAGGCTTCACAGAGTCTCAAGTACTCATAGCAATCACAAAAGTCCATATTAAGTAGTAATCCAACCAATTCACAAGGCTTCACAGAGTCATAAATCCCTCAACAACAATGCAAAAGTCCATATTAGTAGTAATCTAACCAATTCACAAGGCTTCACAGAGTCATATGAAACACTCATGTAATGCAAGTACATATTAGTAGTAATCCAGCAATTCACAAGGCTTCACAGAGTCATAAGTACTCATAGCAATGCAAAAGTGCATATTAGTAGTAATCCAGCAATTCACAAGGCTTCACAGAGTCATAAGTACTCATAGCAATGCAAAAGTCCATATTAGTAGCGTCAACCAATTCACAAGGCTTCACAGAGTCATAAGTACTCATAGCAATGCAAAGTCCATATTAGTAGTAATCCAACCAATTCACAAGGCTTCACAGAGTCATAGTATACACTGTTACACAAAAGTCCATATTAGTAGTAATCCAACCAATTCACAAGGCTTCACAGAGTCATAAGTACTCATAGCAATGCAAAGTCCATATTAGTAGTAATCAACCAATTCACAAGGCTTCACAGAGTCATGATACTCATAGCAATGCAAAAGTCCATATTAGTAGTAATCCAACCAATTCACAAGGCTTCACAGAGTCATAAGTACTCATAGCAATGCAAAAAAGTCCATATTAGTAGTAATCAGCAATTCACAAGACTTCACAAGTGTAGTACTCATAGCAATGCAAAAGTCCATGTTAGTAGTAATCTAACCAATTCTAAGGCTTCACAGGTGTAAGTACTCATAGCAATGCAAAAGTCCATATTAGTAGTAATCCAACCGAATTCACAAAGGACTTCACAGAGTCATAAGTACTCATAGCAATACAGAAGTCCATATGGTAGTAATCCAACCAATTCACAAGGCTTCACAGGGTGTAAGTACTCATAGCAATGCAAAAGTCCATATTAGTAGTAATCCAACCAATTCTGAGCTTCACAGAGTCATAAGTACTCATAACATGCAAAGTCCATATTAGTAGTAATCCAACCAATTCACAAGGCTTCACAGAGTCATAAGTACTCATAGCAATGCAAAAGTCCATATTAGTAGTAATCCACTTAATTCCACAAGGCTTCACAGAGTCATAAGTACTCATAGCAATGCAAGAGATGCATATTGGTAGTAATCCAACCAATTCACAGAGCTTCACAGAGTCTTAAGTACTCATAGCAATGCAAAGTCCATATTAGTAGTAATCTAACCAATTCACAAGGCTTCACAGAGTCACGTACTCATAGCAATGCAAAGTCCATATTAGTAGTAAATCAACCAATTTCACAAGGCTTCACAGAGTCATAAGTACTCATAGCAATGCAAAGTCCATATTAGTAGTAATCCAGCCAATTCTGAGGCTTCACAGAGTCATAAGTACTCATAGCAATGCAAAAGTCCATATTAGTAGTAATCTGACAATTCACAAGGCTTCACAGAGTCATAAGTACTCATAGCAATGCAAAAGTCCATATTGGCCAGTAATCAACCAATTCACAAGGCTTCACAGGTCATAAGTACTCACATGTATTTCAAGTCCATATTAGTAGTAATCTCGCCAATTCTTAAGCCACAGAGTCATAAGTACTCATAGCAATGCAAAAGTCCATATTAGTAGTAATCCAACCAATTCACAAGGCTTCACAGAGTCATAAGTAGTCATAGCAATGCAAAAGTCCATATTAGTAGTAATCCAACCAATTCACAAGACTTCACAGAGTCATAAGTACTCATAGCAATGCAAAAGTCCATATTAGTAGTAATCCAACCAATTCACAAGGCTTCACAGAGTCATAAGTACTCATAGCAATGCAAAAGTCCATATTAGTAGTAATCTAACCAATTCACAAGGCTTCACAGAGTCATAAGTACTCATAGTAATGCTAAAGTCCATATTAGTAGTAATCCAACCAATTCACAAGGCTTCACAGAGTCATAAGTACTCATAGCAATGCAAAAGTCCATATTAGTAGTAATCCAACCAATTCACAAGGCTTCTATGGTGGAGCCGGTTGCTGCTCGAAGTTCAAACGTAGTGGGTTTCAAGGCGGATCAGTTGGTGGGTGGTATCACGCTGATGGTTGCGCCAGTGTCAACCAAGAATTTGAGGCAATTGTTACGGTCCCACACGCAAAAGAGGCGACTGTGTGAGCGAGTACCGACAGGGATCGTCGTCGCTGCCAGCCGATCTTCTCGTTTCCCTGGGTCCTATTTTGTCTGCAGGGAGGGCGCCACTGCGGACCTGCTTACCGAAGGATTGGTGGTACCAACATTCGTCTGGGTTGTGTCTCCGTCCTGGACTTGAGCTGCGGGTACGGCTTCGATTCCGTATGCGTGGTGCTGGGCTTCGCTGCCTCCGGCGTAGGGAACGTTTCAGGTCTTTCAACTCTGCACGTATCTGGGCAATCTCATCTTCGGGTCATTGTGCGTGATTTCCGTAACTTGGTGGACCTTTTGGTGGGCCTGGGAGTATATTTTGTCGGCTGAATCGACCACAACGCCAAGGGGCGTTTCTACTGGTACCAGAGCTAGGACTTGCGTTATGTTCGGTGGTAGCCTATCCATCCCTAAGCTTCGAAGGATGGCTTCTGCCATGGTGTTGTTCAAGAGGCGGCTCTTCATCAGGCGTAGGAGCTGGGGTGGGTCATATCACCTAGAGACACATTAGTGAATAAGTCTCAACAGTGGCAGTAAAATGTCTTGCTTGGGGCGACACAATTATTAAAACAAAAACAACACTGAGTACTCTGGTTGGATCAGATTTAATATTCAATATTAATAGGATCCGCTAGGATTTACATCCAGCTGTTTCTTTTGGATTTATAACCAATTTTTAAATATGCATATTATCCTACAACGGTGGCACGACTTGGAGTTTCAAGCACTGCGCAATCATCAGGTGCATATTACAAACTGACCATTTAAGAGGTCTGAATTTAATTTTAATCGGTATCCGTGGAAGTTAAATCTTACAAAATTAGGGTACTATTTTTTTAACTTATTGAGAGACAAAAATTATATGAAGATAAATTAAAATATTAAATAAAAAAAATTAAAATTCTGGGAGATGAATTTAAAGGTGGGGTAATTAATAATTATTATCAATAATAAATATTTGTAGGGGAAAGAAAGAAAGGAAGAAAGTGAGTGAGAAAGAAAGAAACAAAAGTATAAAAGAATCTGTGTTGGTCTGGGAAATAATTGTAATTACGATTAAAATATATCCTACAATTCCGATAATTTAAATTTAGTCTTGCAGTGACATTTAAAAATCCCTTCATTTTTTTTATTCAAAAGCTGGTATTTACCACAAAATTTAACTATTTTTATTTTTCATCTAAACATAAGTTACATCTCCTTCTAAAGCTAATTTACCAACCATCTTTCATTCAATCTGTGGGGCATGTCGACTATCTTTTAATCACCAGAAATATTTAGATAGAGTTGTCTGGGATTTAAGGTGGGGCCTAGAGAAGGAATATATTTATGATTATGAAATCTGTTTCCAAGGTCCCACATATTTTTTCTTTCTTTATCGTATTCCTTAGGGAAAATAGTAGCTGGATACAAGTGAAAAGTCATATACCAATCAACCATCTGAACGAAGCAGTTGTAAATTTGTCTTTAGATTGCTGAAATGAATTCTGAATTTATAACTGTTTAATTATATATTGAGTTTTCTTCTCAATATATATCTAACTACATATTATTTTATTAAAATTTAAATTATGTAACGGTCAGTCTCTACTCAGCAGCTGAAGATTACGTTGTGCACTAAACTCCGATTCGTGCTACCGGTGAGGAATATGTATATTTATTAAGATATGCTTAGTAGTTATGTTATATTACATCGATCACTATTTTATTCATTCACACACACACACACACACACACACACACACACACACACACACACACACACACACACACACACACATATATATATATATAAAGAGAGTGCAATGATACACCAACACACGTTGGAGGAAGCTGGCTCAATAAAACCATATCTCGAAGCAATTATTATGCTCATCTGAAATTTAATGTTTGATATGATTAATGATTAAAGGCGAACAGACCAATTAAGTGCATTGACATAGACTATGTTTCTAATAAATACCTGTTGTGTATAAAACACTAACTTCATCTTTATACTGCGGATTATATTACGAAATCTTACGGAAAGTTACGAAATATTACGAAATCTTACGGAAAGTTACGAAAAGGTATTAACAGACTTATTTATTTATTTGTTTGAACATTATTTTTAATGGATACTCGTATTTGACTGGATATCCTGTTTATATATAGTCATCCGCAGACAGATCTGTTTTGCTGTATCACAGCTCATCAGTCGGTTAGACATCTGATTGCTTATGTTTGTATACAACTTAATTATAGAAAAACAGATTAACCACTCAAATAGGAGTATGCATTACAATAATGTGCAAACAAATATATATATATATATATATATATATATATATATATATATATATATATATATATATATATATATAGTAATGAGACACCAACGCATGTAGGAGGGAAGTTGGCTCAATAAAACCATATCTCGAGGCAAATGTTATGCTTATCTGAAATTTAATGTTTGATATGATTAAAGGCGAACAGACCAATTAAGTGCATTGACATAGACTATGTTTATAATAAATACCGGTTGCTTAAAAAACAGTAATTTCATCTTTATACTGCAGACTTATTAACATAACTATTTGCCTGGCTGATTTTCTCTAAGGAAGGAAGGAATGATGTTTATTTTACACACGACATTATTTCCTGTTACCCGAAAAATATTTGTTTTCTTAAACAGTATGAAGAACATCTGCACATATTCTTTATTAAGTCTTTCAGTACGCAGGCCTGTAGATGCAATTCTACTAGTCTATATATATATATATATATATATATATATATATATATATATATATAATCGAAAATTAGATTTTCGATTTTGTTTGCTCTACTTTCGCGTTGGGTGCTTTGGGCATTCTGCTTTCGTATTAAGCTCTTTATTGTTAAGGTTTTCGTCTTGTTTTTTTTTTTCTTTCTTACGAATCCTTGACTTTTTGTTCAGGTATTTCGTTTGTTTCTTTTTTTCTTCCCCTTCTTTTCCCTGCGGGTTCGATCCCGGTGGGTTTCAAGACGATCTCATTTGTAGTTTAATTATTGATAATCTTGACAGAATTGGTTCTGTTGTTATTGCTTCTGGCCGGAATCGAAACTTAATTATTAGAGATTATTAAGACGGTAATACAATAACATCCACCATCAGCGACGATTTTATTTTGTGTTGACATAAAACTCCGCTAGGCAACGGCAATAGTTACCAAAAATAACAAACACAGTTTGCAAATTTGTAATTTAATAATCTCTCTGAAGATGGCTCATGTGAGCCGAAAGCTTAGAACAAATTTAATAAAAACTTAATAAAAAATTATCCAAATGGTGGAGAATTTTTGTCTTTATTGTCAACTGAAATTAAAGCCAAAATACGATGTTTAAAACAGCTCATGATTAAACATAATAAACATTCATTGTCTCTCATATATATATATATATATATATATATATATATATATATATATATAAACTTTACGCCTGCCCTCAAATGTATACCTCTTTTGTTAGTTTAATGTATGAACAACATTCGTCAGGCGGTAAAGACAAACAGATAATTTGATTCATTCTCTTACGCTTATCAATCCTTTACATATGTTCTCGGTGAAACTCAAGATGATTTTTAATGTGTTTTTTAAAATCTGATAAAAAAACAGCTGCAGTTTTCATGACACAAATAATAAAAATGCACAACAGGAAAAAATCATCAAGCCACTTGAACAAATGAAACTTACTTATTATTAACTCAGAATGAAGAACGAATGTAGATTAAATGGCAATTGCTTGCAGAATAATGTAATATAACAAGCTACCGTAAAATCATGTTTCATATGCTTGCATTTATGTAGTATTTCGGATTTAGAGTTTATGAAAAATTGTCTACTGAATTAGCCTATCGCTTAATTGTTCCCTTTTCCATTTTTTAATAATAATAATAATAATAATAATAATAAAGCGATTGTTTCCCCCACTTCTTGTGTGTTGCGTCTTCTTTGTTTTGAACTCTAGAACCTATATATTTGCTATTTTAAATCTTTGTTGTTAGCCAGTTTACCCTGAAGAACCGTAGGATGAAACCTAGGTAGGTTTATTGGCGCTCTCTCTCTCTCTCTCTCTCTCTCTCTCTCTCTCTCTATATATATATATATATATAGTCATTTGCAGACAAATCAGTTTCGCTGTATCACAGCTCATCAGTACTGTTAGACATCCGATTGCTTTTTACCCAGGATTGGAACTCGACCGAATTGGTGTCAGTCGGCGATTTTACCTCTGGGCCATGGGCGCTCGGTAGAAGGAGGCATTCTTTTAGTGTGTCATATATCATGTATACATACGCCAATAGCTGAGAGTGTTCTAATTCATTACTGAATGAACGATGTGTAGATGCTAGAGTAGCTACTGCTTTTTCAAAGTCCACCATTCTTCCAGAGTGCTCAATATGGGTATGAGAGCGTAAATTATATATATGGTGGGTGAATATTCGCCTGCTGACAAATCTATCGGGTTTCAGTCCTGGCTTAAGGCAAAACAGTTGATCTGAAGAGTTATGATGCAGCGAAACAGGCCTGTCTGCGAATGGTTGATATATTTGTGCAATTTTATTAAAATTAAATTAAATCTATAAAATGAAAGCACAAAATATAAAATTTAATAATTGGGGTAAAAGCTTTTCTAATTAAATATATGTGGTCGGGTGCCCCTGCTATTCTCGGGGTTCTTGACAAAATCCATCGGAGAATCTGTAATGTGATTGATATCGACTTGGCAGCCTGGCTGCAGTCACTCTCTCACCGGCGCGACGTGGCTTCCCTGTGCCTCTTCTATAAATACTTTCACGGCTTCTTCTCCGACGAACTTAGATCACTAGTGTCCCCTAGGTATGAATTTGCACAAGATACTAGATTAGCAAATTTTACAGTGAAACCAATAAAATGTAACCGCAATTTCTACTCTAACAGCTTCTTTTCTCGCACTTCCCACCTGTGAAATTCCCTTCCATATACTTGCTTCCCCAACAGCTACAATCTCCAAGAATTTAAATGTAAGGTCAATCTCTTATCACACTAACCCGTATCCATTCTCTCAAACACTCTTCCCATCTACCCCCCACCACATCCTCGGTATTCTCATACCTCCTCCCGACATTTCCTGTAACTAACCCCTCTTTCTCATCACTTTCCTCTATGTAACCCCCTGCACAACAGTAGCAGTAGAATGCCCTGCTTGGGGTGAAATGATTAAGAAAAAAATTCATTCAACTTGAAGCATAACATTAATTTCAACAAAATGAGTGTTTATAGAAGTTACTTCCCTTGTATTGTATTCTACGAAAAGGGTTGAAAAAATGGTATAATTGATTTATTTTATAGCAAATTTAGCTGGATAAATTTACGTTCATAAACAAGAATTGGTAAACAATGATTCATTTAAATTACTTATATATCTTTTTTAATTGTAGCAAGTTTACCATAGAATTGTTTGTTAATTAGTGAAGCTAATGAGGAATAATCAAAGGGAAGTAACTCATGCCAATTAAAACATGTAAATCTTGACACGACAAAGAAAAATATTTTATCAAGGTTTTTCTCACTTTTTGAAAATCCTTACAGGATCTTTAAGAAATCTTTTCGGAGATCATTTCGGAAACCATTTTTAGGAAAATCATTTCGAAGATCACTTCGGGAACCATCTTAAGGAAAATCATTTCGGATTAAATGTGAAATTGCATCAGCAAAAGATAATATGGCTGTAGTAAACTTGTTACAGACAATTCGTATTCGCTTAAATTTAGGTACCTCCAGTAAATCGCTGAAAAACTGCATAGTATGAATAAATAAGACCTCCTCAAACTTAATAAAAACAAACATTTTCCATCAAAATGTTTATATTATTATTATTAAGAGGAAAGATCAAATATTTGTAATTATTTTAAAAAAAATTATCGCCTCTAACACGCTCGAAAGTTTGGTAAAAATCTTGTTTTGATTTTAGTTAGCAGGTAACCAAATCGTTAGGAGAGTTTACAAAGGAAAACGTAATATTATATAAGTTAGTTGTTTTTTCCGGTAACAAACATATTAATTTAGAAATTCTTGCAAAAATCAAATAATCGTCGGATTTTAATGAAACTTTCAGAACCTATTCACAAATGAATTAAAATATTTTTGAAATTATTATTTTTAAAAATCTTGCAAAAGATATTTTTTTTATATCTGTTATCTCCCTCCACGTAAATTCATGAAATTTTAAGAAATTAAAGTTTGTTGCGAAAACTGGTTTTATTAGATTAAACGCAGGACTCATTGGGGAATGTAAATCATGTATCATTCTTTTGAAAAATGTTGCCTTTATTTCCGTAAATCTGCCCCAAATAATAAAATAAAAAAATGCAATATAACTATGACATTATTTAATTTAATAAGCTTTTAATTGCTTGAATAAATAGCATAAATTAAGCACAACATAGTCTGAAGAAAGAAACTTTTTTCGATTATTAATTAAATTTAAAAGAATTGTTTTAAGTTTAAAAAAAATGATAATAATTTATAAAGATTAAAAAATATTTTTAAAATATTTCAAAGATTTGTTGGGGTTAGTTTAAAAATTTATTAAGCATAGATTACATTTACTAATAGAAAATTAAAAGTTTAATACAAATCGGCGTGTCTTCTTATTTTTAAAACAATTTCAAATTTTGATTTTTGTGTGTATTTAAAGTTTTTTGTATGGTAATTTCCGTGTGTAAATTAAAAGGCCATGTGTTTCATGGTTTCTTCCCCTTACAGGAAAAAAATGTACAATCATGTTACTTGTAATCGCCATATACTTATCTTATCTTATCTTGCATCTGTCAAATCTTTCAGCACATACGATGGAAAGGTCAAAAAGTTGAACTCTGTGTTTAAGAAATAGTTTTATTCTAAATTTCATGCTATAAGTAAGTAATACTTGTGTAAATCAGATTAATTTAACATTAAATTTGCTAATTTTCCAAAAATAATGCGTCACAGTTGTATATGTTATTTTTGCAAGATGTTTAAAACCGCGAATTAACTTTTGTTTACAAAATTGTCGACCATTTAAAAATGGCCGAAAAATTGAAAGATGAAAAAAAAAAATGGAAAATTTTAGATTCCAATCATATAATTTATGTTTGAAATGCACCAGAGTATTTTGCTTACTGGAAATAGTAAATGTAATCATTTAGCTTTCAATTAAAATTAAAATAAAATTTTCAAGAAAACTTTTTTTATTTTTGAAAATTCAATTTAAGATTTAGTGAACTCGGTATACTCCCCACAAACGCGGGATGTCGTCCAAAGCCGATTTTTTTTTTTTTTCTTACCGTGGGGTATTGCGAGTACCTACGCTCGGGGTCAGACCCTTGTCTATTTACTCCAGACGAGACTCTGCCCTTCGGCAAAAGCTCGTTTGGTTGCCTATCCGCCTGAAGGTATAGAGTCCGACAAGATTAGAGTTTTAGGCATTTATTTATTTTTAGTCGATACTTGTGTGTTTGTTTTGTTTTTCTTTAAACCTAAACACATGGCTTTGTCTGTTTTAACTCATAAACAAAGTTATTACCATATCTCGGATATATTATACTAAAGTTGTATAAATTTGAAGTTTCTTTTTTGTTTGTTTTGTATTCTATTGATACGACGTAAGCTTCACTGGAGTAGCTTATTCAGGCGAACCACTGCTCTGTGGAACCGATATCCAAGAGTTTGTTTCCCCCGATCAAATAAACCTATTCAAGTCTGGGGTTTGTGGTAATACCGAGCAAAACTCGTCGGTGCGCATCCGAGTTCGCGTAGATGTTCCGGTTGAAAATTAAAAATTAATCAAATATCAAATTTCCATTTTGCGAGCCTTCGCGAATTTTATTTACCAGCCAATGGGGAGCCCAGAATCAAATTCAAGTGTGAAATCCCAAACGAGCTGCTTTTGATCCAAAAAGCAGATATAAAAACCCGAGACAGAAAGCACCCAGTAGACAGACTGAAGGAGACAGACCGACGGACAGACGAGCGTGATTAGTACCTCCCTTGACCAAGTCAAGCGGCGACTACGTTCACCCACCTTCACCTCTCCTTACTTTCTTCCCTATCTCAAAAGTGCTTACTGACCTAAAAAGCGAATACATACATCAAAGACATTCCTTACATACAAGACGCCTCCACACTACTTTAAGTATCGAATTCTCCTTGTCAGCCTTTTATAGCCAAAATGAACAACATTCCTAAGCCTTAAATCTCTTTCAGCTTATTATTTGCCATGAACATTTTAACCTCCGTTGAACCTATATTCAAGTATTACTTTAATTGTAAAAACATTAATTGATATGTGTATATATAAAAATGTTATTTTTCTACTCAATTTACTTTTCTTGATTTTATAATCATTTTATGACTTATAGTGGGCTATCTACCATAAGGCCAAATTCCGTGAACCTGCAACAGTATACAATTACCCTTCACTAGAACGGACTTCCCCTACAAACGGGAAAATAATAGATAAGATACCCACTATAGGTTAACCGTTATCGTTCCCGCATAAACTGTTTAACTTACTTTGTAACCCACTATTTTGAGTGGCTCTTAAGCCTGGTATAGATGAAGATCATTCTAAAAAAATATATATGCTAAATTAAATATAATTAAATAAGGAAATATATTTTTGGCCCATTCATCTTTGTCGTTTTAGACAATCCTCATCTTCGTTGTCGATTTTCGTTTGCCATTTTCATTGAACGTTTTGGCTTATCATTGAATAGTAAGAGAAACACATCACACTCACTAAGAGAAAACATTTATTTTCATGCCTGAAATATATTTCATTGTAAATTAGCGATTCAAATATATTTTTGTCTGATCAAATGAAATAATTAAAATATGCTTTTCTAAAATGCAGACAAGTATTTACATGTTGGACAGAATTTTTGTTTTTTGAACATTTCGTAAATTTAGCTAAGCACCAAGACAAAGACAGTCTCAACGAAAATCGATTTTTCTAGAACAAGAATAAGTGCACAATTTTGTGTCGTTATTTCACGACTGTAGACATTAGCGTGTAAGAGTTATTTCCCTTGCATCATTGATCTAAGCGTTTCTGTTATTCAAACATTTTTGTGGTACACAAAAAATTATTATGTCACGCAAAAATTGTGTCTTTTATCGAGAAATTAAAAATATATTTTTTTTCATTTATGTCTATTGAACAACATCGTGTTTATCGTTTGGTTCTACTATTTTTTCCTTCTTTCTGGATTCTTCCTAATTCCTTCTTCCAGTAAATTTTTATTATCTTTTTCAATAAACAACTTTTCGAAGTGCCTTTTTTGCAATTTTTCATGTAATTGAACTTTTCTCATTAAGAAAATTTTGTAAAAACAGAATTAAGTGATCGATCAAAGTTGCAATGCTGATTAAAGATGGCGAATGTGTTAAAGTTTCCTATCCTAGCAGTAACAGTTTTTCCCCCGGAAAACAAAGAGGTATTTGGTCGAGCGTTACCACGATCGAATATTAGACATTATCTGTTGACAATTTTCAAATGATTTTTTTGTCGAATGTTGTCTTCACTTTCTTTAATGGGGAACGGCATTTATTAGAATCAACTGTTTAGTTTTCTGGCAAAAGCTCACAGTAAAAGACACTTTATTTTTTTTTATAGTTTTTAAAATGAAAAACCCCAAAGATAATATTTCAGTGAAAAAACTTTTGCAATATCAAGTCAGGCGATCTTGAAAATTTGTCCCGAAACTTTACGAAAATAATTCAATAAAATAAAAAAAAAACGGTGTTGAGAAAGTTAATGCATGCATAATTTAATAACACCTTATTTTCTTACTGATTTGACAGAAAATAATCTATGAAAATATTTCGTACAATGAATATTTATATTTTGAAAAAAATTACTTATAATTTTCCAGTGTCATTTTGAAATTCAATAGAGAAAGAATCCCTAAATATATTGCAGAAGCACCAAACCAAATGTGGCAGTAATATTCAATGCACGGACAAATGTTCGATTTATAAATACGTGAGATAGACTCTGGCGAGAAAAGTTGTCTATTACGACACAGAGAACCAACATTCCCTCCAGCAGATGTAGCAATTAAACTGAGAATGAGCAAAGAGTCACTCTCCTAGGGGTTAGCATTTAGTCATACTCAGCCTTTGAGATTTGAAAAAGATATCACTCGACCAGCTGTCGAAAGCGAAGGAAAATTTACTCGCCTCAAAATCCTTTTACTCGACCGACTCCATTTTCTTAATAGTCGCCTTAAATAAACATAGCGTGAATCGCTGACGGAAAACAAAATGAAATTTCAATTAAAATTTCGAACGTGTTAGAAAGGTTTTAAAAACCTTTTTAAATTAATAGCAACAAAATTTGATCTTTCCACTTCATGATAAATGGCAGGGTTAGAGGTTAGGGTTAGAATGTTTATACATTTTGATGATAAAATAAATGGCAGGGTTAGAGGTTAGGTTAAAATGTTTATACATTTTGATGATAAAATATTTTAATTTTTTTATAAAGTTTTAACATCATGATATGCTTTTTTTTTTTATTGGCAATTGAGTGGAGGTACCTAAATTCGCAGTTTCTTTTTTCTGTTTGACTACAACCTCCATCTTATAGATGATAAAAAATAAGAAATCTGATTTTCTCAACAATTTTCTATAAAAAATTACTTACTTGGATAATTTGTTTTTCGTTGCGTGGTTGAAAGAAGTGTGCGTATTTTTTATTTCTTTCTTTCAAATATTCGTTTTTACTTTTCGTAAGAATTTGTGAGCGTCTTTAATCTGGGCGACAGAGACATTTTGGCTCTACTCTGGAAGCGTTAATTAAACGAATCTTTACACTGACCGGGACGATAAAATCCAAGCGTTAATTAATGTCATTGTAGGTCATTCTAAGTAACTTGTGAATCTTTACTGGCATACTTTTGGGTTGTAAAAGGAATCAAATTTCCTTTTTATTTGAAGGACACGTTTCACTGCGAAATTTTTAATCGGCCGCGAGCGAGTAAAGTAATACACTTTAATCGCCCAAATAAGTTTTTGATCGACTGAGTTGATCGGGTGAGTGAAATCTCAAAGACTGGTCATACTGATGAAAGACAAAAATCGTTTTTCTAACACGATTAAAAGAGAGCAGTGTTTTTTGGAGGCGTTAAAATTAACAAGCTATTCCTTGCTCCAGTTAATAACAAATTGTAGATCATTTCTTTTAGATCAGCTGCCAATTTGATCTTATCGAACTGATCAAACTTCCCATTAAATGAGGTGGTAGTGGGGGGTGTAAATGGTCGTGTGATCAGCATAGATGAAGAGGACACTTGTATCAAAGCAAAAAGATAAAGAAGAATGGCCATTCAAGACAACCTTCATTTCGCGATTTGATAAGAAAGATTTAATAAGATCAAAAATTAAACCAGCAATCCGATAACCTTTCAAGTTGGGATGAAAATCAGCATGCCAAACCCTGTCCAAAGCCTTCGAGATATCCAAAGCAAAAGCCTGAACTTTATCAAGACTGTAATATAAGGGTAATCTGAAAATATATCTAAACATATACTGAAAATTCGAATCGAGTCTTGTAAAGATATTGTGGAAGAACCAGCCAGTATTCAACTAGAATAGAAGTTGGGTCTGACTGACCAAAAAACCCTGGGGCAAATTGGTAGGTGGTTTAAATAATAACCTGGGAGATTCCATTTTGTTACAGTCTATTCCGTAAGCAGTAATTGGCTGATAATTTCAGTGTGTACATTGAGCTCCATAAATATTCAGCACAATATCCACCATTTGTCTTTGGGCCACATAGGGACATGTATTCAGTTACAACCCTGTTTATTTTTGTCTGCCAACTGGACGCTAGTTGGAAACATCAAGAAGGTGAGTCTCATACTCTTGAATGTTCACCTTCCTACAGGGAGACAAAAGGAGACAGCCATGTTGAAAGGTAATTTATTTGACTTCTACAAGTCTGATAAAAGGAGAAACATATTGATCGAAACAACAAAGATGAGGATACTACTCCAAACTATTTATGGAATAAGCCGTTCCTAAAAATAACTGCATATCGAGATCGAAAGACACGTAACAAAACATTTTCGTTGCGAACCGGCATAAGAATCAATGTAGACAATGCTATTTAAGGAACTTAGAGATTTTGAAGGCTGAAGAGGTGAAAATAACGGTGAAAAGATTGTGGCTGTTTTCATTTGATATTAATCAAAGAAAAATTAAGTCAAGGGAAATGGTGCCAATTCAAAATGAACGCCTTAGAAACTTGCACACTTTAAGTCGTTTACATTTTTTAAAATATTTTGTGAAATCCACTTTTGGGGCAGCCATCAGCCGGCCTATTAAATTCTCATTCGCAATCTGAAGTTTTCTTTTTCTTTTTTTTTTTATATAATCGTGTGGCCCCAAGCAAAGCATTTTACTACCACTGTTTTGCAGAGGGTTACGTAGGAGGAATGTTATGAGACAGAGTGACAGGCTACAGAGGGTGTCAGGAAGAGAGTATGAGAAGGAAGAGAATACTGATGAGTGGGGTGGACGGAGAAAAAAGCATAAGAGAGAAGTTGTAAGTTAGTGAGACAGGAGATGACTATTGACTTTACATTTGAATTCTTGAAGATTGTAGCTCTAGGGAAAGCAAGTATGGATTCGATCAAGGACCCCTAGGTGGACAGCAGGAGCACCCGACCAGATATGGCAGCAGTATTCAATGCACGGGCGGATGGTAGATTTGTATATGTACAGGATTGTTTCAGACGTGAAAAACTTCCGAGCCCTACACAGAGAACCGACATTCTTAGCAGCGGATTTAGCGATGGATTCTATGTAGTCATTCCACTTGAGGTCTGATGTGAGAGTTAATCCGAAAAAGGCGCAGTGTTTTACTTTCATGGAGAGAAGCCTGATTCATGTTAATGGACGGGAGGAACGATTGTCTGTGGTGGTTAATAGATAGCAGAAATTTTCTTCCCTTCCAACGGTTATTTTATCTTTGGACAAAAAGAGAATCCGCACGAAGTAATATCTAGATTAGTGGCGATTAGACTCACTAACCTGGATGACCCTATGCTTTGAAAAAAAAAAACAAAAAAAAACAAAAAACAAAAAACAAACAAAAAACAAAAAAAATAAACCCCAAAAAACAAAAACAACAAACAAAAAATTGCAAGAAACAAAAGAATCCATTCGGTTGATTGTTGTGAATGCAACACAATCATCTCTTTACAGACTGCGCAACCCGCCAGAAAAGCGTATGCACAAAAATGTTTCCTTGATTGGCTGCCCCGTTACCTGTTCGTGAGATACTGTTGGATATCCTCCAGACAGATCTTGCAGACGCGCGCTCGCTCAGTTAAGTGCCATACGTGATACACGCTTTGGGCGATCATGTCTTGAAAGAGACATTACTGACTGGACAGAAAATTATCCCGCAGTAGGTTGCCATTGTTTTCCGCAATAGTCTGGTTGCCAGCCAAGACTATAGAACCCAATCTGCCCTATTATTTGACTCATAGCTAGAGGGAGAAGAGCTGTATCATATTATAAAGTAATAATTAATGGGGGATCAGTTTATTACTTCATATCAATATTAAACTGACCCCCCCACTTTATGCCCAGCAGAAGCCTTAATCATGATTTCAACTATTATATTCAATCAGTCAGTCGCGTGCCATACGAGATACACGATTTGGAAGATCATGTCTCGAAAGAGACATGACTGAGTGGGCAGAAGTTATTCCGCAGTAGGTTGCCATTGTTTTCTGCGGTAGACTGGTTGCCAGCCATGGCTATAGAACCCAGTCTGTTCTATTATCTAACCCATAACTGGAGGGAAGAGACGGATTAATACCTTTCCCAAGGGTATTTGTGCGTAAGTGAATGCAAGGAATTCAACTGGAATTCGAACTCGTCTCCCTGATTTCTCGTTCCGAGTCGATATCCACTGCACCACAAGGCACATCCATTACCAGATTCAAAATGAAACAACCGCGCAATTTCCTTGGATTATTGCAATCTCGAAGAAGAAGAAGAAGAGGCGACTCTAAATGCCTTAGAAATTAGAGACACAAGTAGAACCTTTCAAAAAATTAAACGCCTAAAATAGACAAACACACACTGAATTTTGTCGTCTGCTCAACAACCGGTCGCACGTTATAACGAATAGAAGATTATAAATTATTAGAACAGAAAGAAACAAATAAACAGAAAAATTGATTTCAGTAACAGATTACTCGTATTAATTTCATTGCGTGTTGCCTCTTACGTCATATCCGGTATCGGGTTTCCGATAAACCAGTGAAAATATGGAATGAATGAAATTGCCTTTCTCATATATCATTCTGACGACATTTCCGGATTGATTTGTTTCTCAAAAAACTTCCTTCATCTTCCGCAATATTTCTTGTCATATTTGTAACTTGTTAATCAGATTTTTATAGCATCATAATATTAAAAAAAAAATGGCGGGAATGAGTCATAGCTTCAGGAAAGTCCAAATGTCCTGGTAAAAATTTAAAAAAGTAAGTAAAAATCTTCTGCCCCGTCAGTCATATCTTTTTCGAGACATGATCGCCCAAAGCGTGTTTCACGTATGGCACTTAACTGACTGACTGAATATAATAGTTGGAACCATGATTAAGGCTTCTACTGGTCATAAAGTGGGGGGATCAGTTTTATATTGTTATGATGTAATAAACAGATCCCCCATAATTACTACTTAATAATATAATACAAATCTTCCCCCTCTAGCTATAAGTCAAATAATAGGACAGATTGGGTTCTATAGCCTTGGCTGGCAACCTGTCTACCGCAAAAAGCAATGGCAACCTAGTGCGGGATAATATTCTGCCCAGTCAGTCATTTCTTCTTCAAGACATGATCACCCAATACGTGTATCACGTATGGCACTTAACTGGCTGACTGAATATAATAGTTGGAAACTTGATTAAAGCTTCTACTGGGCATAAAGTGGGAGTTCAGTTTTATATTGTAATGAAGTAATAAACTGCTCCCCTACTAAATACTAGTTAATAATATTATACAAATCTTCCCCCTCTAGCTATGAGTCAAATAACAAGACAGTTTGGGTTCTATAGCCTTGGCTGGCAACCAGTCTACCGCAGAAGGCAATGGCAACCTACTGCAGGATAATCTTCTACCCAGTCAGTCATGTCTTCTTCAAGACATGATCGCCCAAAGCGTGTATCACGTATGGCACTTAACTGACTGACTGAATATAATAGTTGGAAACATAATTAAAACTGGGTATAAAGGGGGGTCGGTTTTCTATTGTTATGAAGTAATAAACTGATCCCCCTAGAATTAGTGCAAATTATTATAATCGAAAACGAATGCAACTAAAGCTTCTGTTGGACCTAAAGTGGAGGATCTGTTGTCAATTGCTATAAAGTAAAAAAAAAATGATTCCCATAATTACTACTTATTAATATAATAATTTAATCCATCTCTTCTCCCTCCAGCTATCCCTTAAATAGTAGGACAAATTGGGTTCTATAGCCTTGGTTGGCAACCAGTCTACCGTAAAAAGTAATGGTAACCTACTGCAGGAAAACCTGCCCAGTTAGTCATGTCAAAGAAACGTGATGTCTAGCATTATCCCGAATGAAAACAACACCTTTCCCGTTTGCCAATTCTGGACATTTTTCTTGAATTGCTGCCTTTAATCAATCCAGTTGCAAGCAGTACTTTTCAGAATCAGTTGACTGGTTAATTGGCAGAAGCTTATAGTACAGGACTCCTTTTCAATCCCATCAGATGCACAGCATAACATTCTTAGTATGAAGACCTGCTTTTGGGGAGGCTAAAGTTAGCTCGTGTTGCATACTTCAGGATTGTTTTCACTGAACACTGTGTAAATGATTCATTTCTCATCATCCATCACAATGTGCTTCAAAAAGAGTGCATTTTCATTGCATTTATACAGTAAATCCCAGATAGAAAGGTGATCCAAAAGATTCTTTCCCCCGGATCATGTGCCACCCAAACATTGTAAAACTGCCCATGGATGGTGGATTTTGATAAATTTAGTGTTTCTGCCAATTCTTGTCTTGGGAAATGCAGGTAATTCTCAATCAATGTCTTGATTTCATTGTCATTCTGCTTGAGTGTCACTTACATGCAAATACTCTCGGAAGGTATTAATCTGTCTCTCCTCCCTCCAGTTATGGGTTAAATAGCAGGACAGATTAGGTTTTTATTGTTCTGGTTGGCAAAAAGCCTACTGTAGAAAATAATGTCAACTTACTGCAGGAAAATTCTCTGCCTAGTCAATCACGTCTCTTTCAAGACATGGTCGCCCAAGTGTATATCACGTATGTCACTTAACTGACTGTTCTTCATCAATAAGGCTACAATCACCACTTCAAAACTTAGCAAATCACTTCTGTACAGTTCTGTCAGTTAAAGCACCTTCCACATACACAGCACATTTTTTGTTGCTTGTAAGACATTTTTGCTTTTATGGTAATAAAAAAGCGCCAAGTGTCTAAAATGCACCTTATAATCTTTCATAGGGATGTAAAGTAATTAAGTAATTTCAGACTTTCTTCCTCAAAAGATAGTTTGAAGTGTGCTATAATCAGAAATGTAAGCATATTATGTGTGTCGATAAATTTGACGTGTTCTAACATATTGGAACATGAATGACTAAAATTGGCATGAACTTTCCAGACAACCCAATAGAATGGCAACAGATATGACCAAAAGGCTGTGGGTTTGATGACTCAAAAGAGATTCAAACCAACATCATGAAGATACTGTCTATATTTCTGAGGTGAGGTATTCCAACAATAGATAGTTTGAAGTGTGCTATAATCAGAAATGTAAGCATATTATGTGTGTCGATAAATTTGACGTAACTATTTACACTCTCACTCCCTGATTGAGCACTCTGGAAGAATGGTAGACTTTGAAAAAACAGTAGCTACTCTAGCATATACGCATCGCTTATTCAGTAATGAATTAGAGCACTCTGGCTACTGGCATATGATACATCATACGCTAAAAGTCTAGCTCCTTCTACCGAGTGCCCATAGCTCAGAGGTAGAATCGCCGACTGACGTCAATGCGCACGAGTTTCAATCCTGGTTAAAAAGCAATCGGATGTCTAACCGTACTGATGAGCTGTGATACAGCGAAACAGATCTGTCTGCGGATGACTATATATATATATATATATATATATATATATATGTGTGTGTGTGTGTGTGTGTGTGTGTGTGTGTGTGTGTGTGTGTGATTAGGACTCTTTAGTGTTAAATGATTACATGACAATATAAAGGGTTCATATATGATTTCCTCGTCCGCTCCATTTAAATGGGGTCCAATGAATGGCCAAGGTCTTTCTTTCAAACAAGGATGGTTTTCATTTTCGCATTAATACGACCATTAAATGTTTTATTACTGTTTATCAGTTACACGCCATATACACCAGATATAATCAGAGCTGCTATCCGAAAAGACATTTTAGTCTAATACTGTCATTCGCAGTCATGAATTACAAGTGTTTATAAAAGTTCCTCAGTGGAAATGAAATCTTTAATGTTTTGTGAACGATAGAGCTGAAATATCAGCCTCGTCATCCAAACTACTTTGCAGGTGTTACAGGCCGACTATAAACCAAGTCTCGTCTATAAACCAAGTCTCGTTGCCTTTTCAGCAGTTGGTAATTCACAATAAACAAGCAACAGAATTCTTGTGATAAACTCAACGAGAAATGGATTTAAACGAATAAAGGATTTCTGTTTAAAATACACGGTTCCTTTAGAAAGTTAGAAATGGAGCACAATTCATCTGTCGTTAAGGGCAATTATAACAGTTAGTTTTATACTTTGACTTCCCAATAAAAATACTACTAAAAAAATTGAATTAAAAATTAAAAATTGAGCTTTTAATTTTTAAGAAAGAAGACAAGGGTCATTAATTTTTAAGAACGAAGACAAGGGTAATGTTGTGTTTACAATATATATATATATATAAATAAAGCCCAAAACAAAACAAAATACTCCACTTTGTTAGATTATAAGATAGGATGTGCGTTGTGGTGTAGTGGATATCGACTCGGAACGACAAATCGGGGAGCCGAGTTCGAATTCCAGTTGAATTCATTGCATTCACTTATGCACAAATACACTTGGGAAAAGTATTAATCCGTCTCTTCCCTCCAGTTATGGGTTAAATAATAGAACAGATTGGGTTCTATAACCTTAGTTGGTAACCAGTCTACCGCAGAAAGCAATGGTAACCTACAGCGGAATAATCTGTCCATTCAGTCATGATCTTTCGAGACATGATCGCCCAAAAGCGTGTATCACGTATGGCACTTAACTGACTGAGTGTGAAATAAACAAAATAATGTCCACTGGCGCTACAGAATCACAAAACACTGAAACAATCGAATAGAACTGGGAAAAAAGAAATCGTTTTACTAACGCTAAGTTCAATCGCAGATATGGCGTCGACAGTCCAGCAAGCAACGTAGTAACAAAAAACGGGGTCCGAAATTCAACCATCCCCCCTCGCAACAGCAAAAAAATCACACTTTCACCCACCAAGCTCAAAAATCGTGCTTTCTCTCTCAAATCAAAAATATCCTCCCTCCTTAGCAAAAATTAACGGCCTTTATTCATCGAGCGATTTTCCTGATTGGCCACTCCAGACAGGGCGGAAAATAAAAAAAACAAAGCAAAACAAAACAGAAAAAAAAAAAAAAATACGGAACACTAACATAGTTTCTCTTTTCTCTAACAATTCTCTGTAATTTTCTTCGATAGACGATGAACTCTTTTCCGTGGTGGGTGATTTTCTCTTTCGTTCCAATCAAATAACAGAAACCACATCACTTGAGGACTTTCAACAACAGCAACAACTAAAATGGATAGCATATGTAACTCGAAAAGAATATAATGACAATAGAGATGCTGATATTCCACACTACTTCAAACAAAAAGTTAGGAAGAAAAAGTTCCACTACTACTGAAAAGAGCGATAATAGTTACTAGACTTGAGAAACATTTTTTCTGGAAAAAATATTATAAGACAAAAATGTTTAAAATTTTAATCGAAAGTAGCATTGATTAATTAACCAATGTACGTTGAGTGTTTCCTTATAACGAAACGGTTAGTATTACCATTAAAGTAATATGCCTTTCGCTACGGCAAGGCACTGATATCACATAATTTCCTGAAGGTTACCCGGACCAACAGGCACCTGAAAAAGTCTGGAGAGTACACCAGCCGAAAACATTGTGATGATAACAACAAACATGAGGACAAATAATTTCAATAACTTATAACATTAATTAGAAAGGAGAAATCAGTAAGCACGCCACTGACCAACAAGCAGGAGCCTCATCAAATCGATATTTCACGTTCCCCAAAGCCGATGTAGGGAGGATTGTTACCACCGTAGAAAATTCTTCCAAATATTTGTTCCTGAAATCAAATCGTAGGAATCCTTCTACTCAGTTTTTTGTTAAAAGCACAAATTCTTAGTGTCGAAATTCGCTAGAATAAAAAAAATATTGTTGTGAGACTGCTCGTATTTTGGTTTACTCGTGCAACCAGACTGGCATCTGGGTTTCAGCCATTCACTGTTCGATCAACTAAATGCAGACGACAATTCTACTCCTTCAGCTTCTTTTCTCGCACTTCCCGCCTGTGGAACTCACTTCCTTATTCTTGCTTTCCTGACGGCTACAACCTCCAGGAATTTAAATGCAAAGTCAATGCTCATCTCTTAACTACTTGACCCTAGTTCTTTCCACACCGCCCTGTATATCCTTTCCTTTCTCTTCATCTTTGCAACTGTCATCACACCTGTGTTCCCATCCTTCTCTTGCTCCTTTCTAACTGGTTCGTCCTCCTCTTCACTCTCCTCTAATCTTTTTCTCTTATGTAGCCCCTGCACATCAGTGGCGTTACCGCTTTGCTCGGAGTGATATGATTAAAAAAAAAATCCCACAACCTTTATTGAAAGAATAAAGTTCAGTAGGAAATGATAACGTAGTATTAACAAATAACATTAATTATATATACTAACAAGAATACAAAAAGTTGAATTTATTGAATAAGTAATGTCATTTTTTTGGTTGTTAATAAAGTTCTTGGATAGAATATAAACTCTATTGTGTACATATGCGAGAACAATGAAATGTAGTTACATGTGTGTTTGTGCGAAAGGGTATGTGCACGTATGCATAGTATTAACGAGGATATAGGAAACAGATATAATTTACTTCTTAATGTGGACGGTGATGCCGTAGTCTGAGGCGGTCTCTTTGTAGTTTGGTCAGTGCTGCTGAGTCGAGCATTGTTTTGTGTGTGGATGTGAATGGTGTCTTGAATATCAGCAGCTAGAATGATGTGGACCTTGGTGGCATTTGTGAGTTTTTTGTTGGGGCTTTGGACTTCGTGACATTTATACCTTTTTTCTAAGAAATCGGCCCCATAATTATATCATTTCATTTATTTCTAATAGACGCTAAAAAGTTATGTGGTATGTCTACTACTACGTCCACGTGATATTTTGGTTGTATCTACCTAAATTATGATGACTAATAAAAACCCCTTTCTGATTTGGATTCGATGGTTTTGTATTGTACGATTTAATTGGTGTGTTTTAAGATGTAACTTTATTGCGTGTTATTGGTTTATAATAGGTACTTCTACTAATTCGCTGAAAAACAAAACAAAACAAAAAACCAAAAAAAAAAAAAATAACAGCATAGAAAAAAAGCTTTAAACTTGAAGAAAAAATTTTTCCGTTAAAATGTTTATTAAGAAGAAAGATCAAAGTATTTTTTAATTATTTAAATTTTTTAGAGATCCTTTCTAGCAGGTTCGAAATTATGTCAAAAAATCATTTTTTTTCGCCAGTGGCGATCCAAATTTTACCAGAGTTTTCTATGGATAATGTAATACAACGAAACTCATTTTTTCCGGTGAAAAACACATTAATTTGGAGATTCTTGCATAAATAAAATAATTGTTGGATTTTAATGACGTTTTCAGGACTTATTAAAAAATGAATGAAATTATCTGTGAAATTATTATTTTTTAGAAAATCTTGGTAAAAATATATCTTTTCACATATGTTACCCTCCCCTCCACGTAAATTCATGAAGTTTTAAGAAATTAAATTCCGTTTCGAAAATTTGTTTTATTAGTTAACCACAGGACTCCATGGGGAATGTAAATCATCGATTTTTTTAAAACATTTAGCCTTTTTTTCCCTAAAATCTGCTTCAAATCGTAAAATAAGAAAAGCAATAAAACATTGACATTACTTAATTAGATAAATTTTTAATTGTTTGTATATATATATATATATATATATCCGAGTGAATATAGAACGAAGAAAGAATTCTTACAACGTCCAAAACATTAATTTAAAACAGTGCTCGATATATAATATGTGAATGTGAGCTGTGAATATTTATTATAAATTATATTTTAGAACATGTACATATTTTTTTTATATATATATACACGACAAAGGTACATTTGTTTCGGCATTGAAACTTCAATGTCTCATCAGGCGGTGTGTAAAGGAATGGAAAGCCTCTTTTCTTATATTTGGTCAGTTGTGTGTGGGGTGTTGGTGGGGGTTAGTGATAAGGGAATAAGTCTCTGACCGTTGGAATTATGGATTGGTGTTATAGTTGTTGATTAATGAGAGTTCTTTGATTTATAGACAGATTTAACCTTTCTTTCTATCTATCTATCTATCTATCTATCTATCTATCTATCTATCTATCTATCTATCTATCTATCTATATATATATATATATAAAGAACATATATATATATATATATATATATATATATATATATATATATATATAATATATATATATATATATATATATATATATATATAAAGAACATTATAGTTTGATGAAAGTTTTTTTATATGAATAATGAATTTTTACAAGAATAGTTTTCAGTTTTTATAAAAGTTTATAAAGTTTCAAAAATATCTGTTAAAATTCTTCAAAACCCCGTGGCGGTTATGTTGCTAAGTTATTAAGTGAAGATTATATTTATTAATCGAAAATGGAAAAGCTTAATAGAAATATTCGGGCAAAAACATATTTAAATTAATTTTTAATTTTTTTTTTTTATGTAAGTTGTTTTATAAGCATGATACTTCATATATCGTATTTAAAGGTCACGTGTTTCACTATTTTTTTCCCCTTACAGGAAAAAATTGAACAATTATATCAATTCTGGTCAACCATACTTAGCTTATCACCACATTTGGCTGTGATCGTTCACTTCACAGGTCAAAAACATATGACCTCCATGATTAAGAAAGACTTTTATTCTGAATTTCATGCCAGAAACTAGTAATACTTGTTTCAAATCAGATTAATTTAACATTAAATTTTCTAAGTTTGTAAAAATAACGTGTTACAGATCTATATTTTATTTTTGCAAGATTTTTAAAACTGATAATCAATTTTTGTTTCCAACTTTGTCAATCTGTCAAAATGGACGAAAGAAAAAGGTAACATTTGAAAATTTAAAAAAAATTGAGATTCCAATTAATGTAATTTCTATTTGGAATACAGTGTATTTTGCTTACTGGAAATAGTAAATTTAATTATTTAGCTTCCAATTAAAGCTAAAATGAAAGTTTCAAGAAAATTTTATATTAAAAAAATCACTTTAAAAATTAGGTATCGAAAATGTGTAGAGGTACCGAGTTTATCTTGTAGGCGTGTTTGAATGTTTATGTAGCCATTGTCTTAGATGTGTTAGTTTTACGGCATAACCATCATGAAGTGGGGACACTGGGAGAAAGAAAAATGACGCGATCCCGTTTCTACCCCCCCCCCCAAAAAAAAACATTCCACTCAGGGCAACGCTTTGTACATAAATTGCATATCACCACCACCACCACCACCACCACCACCACCACCACCACCTGAAGTAGAAAGTGACAAAATAAACTGTGAATTGTTCCACGAAATGCACAAGTGAAACACAAGAAATTTCAATAAATCAATAAATGAACACAAAATGGGGGTCAATTACAAAACAATACGCCCAATGCTTAAGTTGTTCGTCGTAAAACTTTGACAGTAATTCCAACTTAAAGAATGCAGTTTTAATTAAAAGAAAAAAGTAATTAAATAAAACGAGAGTATATTGAAAGTGCACTAACTTCGGAATTCTCTCCAGTAAATATAAGTTCGGTATCATAAAAACTATATTCTGACCAAACTATGGTTTATACGACGCGACGTGGGATAATTAAAAACAACAGCGAAGAAACCAAAAAACCTAAAAAACAAACTGAATGAGATCAAAGTAAACCTCTACACAGATCAGATTTCAAAGTTAAAAATTCAAACTGAGGGTTCCTGTATCTTTAACGTTTTGATGTCATCTGTAGTCAGCGTTTGTTGTCCCGCTTTTTCCATTTTATAAATAAGAGACTGATTAACTAAAACTGTTATTAATTTAAAGGAGTTCTATATATGTTTTTTCTTCCTTTTGTCGTTCAGTGTTTATCAGACAGACACACACAACACGCACACATAGATTTATAAACATTTCACTAAAGGCAAGGAAGCCACTAAGGCACAACGAGTTAATGATTGTGAATAATAAAAGAAAAAAAAAGGAAAAGACAATAAAAGAACAAGAATTAAGAAAGCAGAAGATAACGATTGACTTTGCAATTTCGTTTTTCAAGATCAAAGTTGACTGGAAAGCAAGAAGCTGGAAGAGAGTTCTACAAGCCTGAGGTGCGAAAGAAAACCTGTTAGCATAGAACTTTTGGTTATATATAATCATTTTAACTGTAAAATGATGAAACCTAACTGCCAGTCTAGTCAGTCAAGTGCTAAATATTATATACAATTGGGCGATTATGTCGCGAAAGAAGCATAACTGACTGGACAGAAGATTTTCCCGCAGTAGGTTGCCATTACTCTCTGCGGTAGACTGGTTACCAATCAATGCAATATAACCCAATCTGTTCTGCTATTTAACCCGTAGCTGGAGGGAGAAGCGACAGGTTAATATTATTCCCACGAGTGTTTGCACGTTAGTGAATGCAACAAATATAACTGGAATTCGAACTCTTCTCCCTGATTTCTCATTCCGAGCCGATATCCACTGCACCACCCACGTGTAGTCAGTCAGTCAGTTAAGTGCCATACGTGATACACGCAAAGAGACATGACAGACTGGGCAGAAGATTATCCCGCAATAGGTTGCCATTGCTTTCTGTGGTAGACTGGTTGCCAGCCAAGGCTATAGAACCCAATCTGTCCTGTTATTTGACTCATAGCTAGAGGGAGAAGAGATGTATTATATTATTAAGTAGTAATTAGTGGGGGATCAGTTTAGTACTTCATAACAATAGAAAACCGATTCCCCATTTTATGACCAGTAAATGCCTTAATCAATATTCCAACTATTATATTCAGTCAGTCAGTTAAGTGCCATATGTGATAAACGATTGGGCGATCATATCTCGAAAGAGACATGACTGAGTGAGCAGAAGATTATCCCGCAGTAGGTTGCCATTGCTTTCTGTGGTAGACTGGTTGCCAGCCAAGGTTATAGAACCCAATCCTCTTATTCAACCCATAACTGGAAGGAATAGACAGATTAATACCTTTCCCAAGGGTATTTGCGGGTAAGTGAATGCAATGAATTCAACTGGAATTCAAACTCGGCTCCCCGATTTCTTGTTCCGAGCCGATATCCACTGCACCACCCACGCACCTCCAGTGTAGTACTGCGCTTAAATTCATTAAGATGAGGCAACATAAGAGGGAAGAACAATTACTATGAAAATATTTTTAGAAAAAGCACAGGAAAATAATGTTACATAAACACACACACGATATAATGTATGTGTGTGTGTGTGTGTGTGTGTGTGTGTGTGTGTGTGTGTGTGTAAGACAGCAGCTTATCTAAAAACATCTCTCGTGTTGTCCGGAGATGGCCACTTGGTCATCTACTTGTCGCTGTCGCCATTTTTCTCGTAGCCTTATAAACAGTAAACACTTCCCAGGCAGGCTGACGGGAAACTAATCCCCCGAGAACATCACAGTATTTTTTTCACGTTTCCTTATCAGCCTTTCTGAGATTAAAAAAAAAAACATACAAAAATTTAATTATTTCCTATTCCGGTACATAAATAAAATCCTGTTTATGGGCGAAGTCAATCTTCAGTTGGTTAATAATTGAGATGAAATTACCAGCCTTGTTTCCGACGGGAATTTTTCTTAAAATAATATGGACGGAAGATTACGTGTATCTATCTATATTTCACCTCCAATCTAAATTTGGGTCTATTTTTCTCTGAGCCGGTATCATCGGCCCTCTCCTCTTAGCTCTATCTTTCTCCTTTGTTTCTCTCCTTGTTTTCTATTTCCTCTTTTTTATTTTTTATTTTTTTCTCTGTTCCTTTTATTTTCTGTATCACGCTCTTTATTTCTTACGTCTGGTGCCGCCTCAACAGGTGTTTACTCATGCAACCAGACTGGCAACTGGGCCCCACCCATTCACAGTCAGCTTAGCCAAATGCGGACGAAAATTCTACTCCTGCAGCTTCTTCTCTCGCACTTCCCGCCTGTGGAACTCGCTCCCATATTCTTGCTTTCCTGACGGCTACAACCTCCAGAAATTTAAATGCAAAGTCAATACTCATCTACTAACCACTGGACTCTAGCTCTCTCCCCACCCCTGTATAACCTTCCCTTTCTCTCCACCTATGTATCTGTCATCGCACCTGCTTTCTCAGCTTTCTGTTGTTCCTTTCTAACTAGTTTGTACTCCTCACTCTTTTCTAATTAATCTTTTTACAGTTATGTAACCCCCTGCACATCAGTGGCGTTTCCGCCTTGCTCGGGGTGAAATGATTAAAAAAAAATATATATCTTTTCTTTTTGTTATCCTTTTTTTTAGATTTACTTTTTTGTTTTCCCTTCTTTTCTATCCTCTTTTCCTCGTACGAAAAATTTTCCAAAAATAAAGACGAAGTGAAAGTTTTAAATCTTCAATTTAAATAAATACGTGTTAAGAAGTAATTCCGTAATTCGGGACTCGCAATGGTAAAACACACTAGCAGTCTTGGCTATCTCTGCCTATCGCTCTGCTTATCTATCACTGAGCTCTCACTCTCGGCTTATCACCTTTTATGCTCTGCTTATCTCACAGATCTGCACTCGCCTCTTGTGAGGGGAAGTATATGTAGTTGTAAGAAGAGTTCAATCCGTTGTAATGGGTGATGCCACCATGTCATCTATTCACTTGGATATATATATATCCTTTCGATCGTTTCACACCATATGCCTCCGACAAATACTGAGAATATTTTGGCCAGAGAAGATCTCCAATGAAGACCTGTTGAAGAGATGCAAACAAGAGAACATGGGCACCATCATTACAAGAAGGCGGTGGAGATGGATTGGGCATGTGCTCCGGAAAGATCCACGGTCAATCACAGGAACAGCACTGCACTGGACCCCAGATGGCAAAAGAAAGAGGGGAAGACCAAGAATGACATGGAGAAGTACGGTGGAGAATGATATGAAAGCCATGCAGTACTCTTGGGATTCATTGACTAGTCTGGCCAAAGATAGGCAGAGGTGGAGAAGCTTTGTTGCTGCCCTACACACCATTGGGTGTAACGGATAATATATATATATATATATATATATATATATATATATATATATCAGAGTAGCTGCTCGAAAGAGACATAACTGACTGGGCAGAAGATTATCCCGCAGTAGGTTGCCATTGCTTTCTGCGGTAGACTGCTTGCCGACCAAGGCTATAGAACCCAATCTGTCCTGCTATTTAACCCATAACTGGAAGGAAGAGACGGATTAATACCTTTCGCAAGGGTATTTGCGCGTAAGTGGAATCCTCATTACATGTCCCAAAATCTTCCCCTGATCTTAAGTGTCAGTTTCCTTCTCGTGTTCATCCTCCCCAAATCCTCGTCGTTGCCAAAGTGTTCCATCCATGGTATCCTCAGCATCCTTCTGTAGAACCACATTTCGGTTGCTACAAGTCTTGCCTTCATCTTTGATAAGATTCTCCATATTGAAGGACAAATATCACATAGCAATCCAGTACTTTCTTCTTTGTTTCCAGCGAAATTTTCCTGGCTCTCAAAACACTACTCAGTTTTTTGAAGGCATCCTTCTCCGTGCAGATTCGCCTTCGGAACTCCGTACCACACTTTCCGTTTTCTGTTAAAACACTTTCCAGGTATTTCAATTTATGCACCTGTTTGATTTTAGTATCCCCAACTTGTATTTGGCATTTTGCTCTCCTCTTTTAACTGATGACCGTACATTCAGTTTTCTTGTAGTTTATTTGTAGTCTTTTATTTCCGCTTAATTTAGCTACTTCCTGTAGGTCTTGTAGTTTCCTTTCTGTGTCTTCTTTGATTTTAGTATCCCCGGCCTGTAGTTGGCATTTTGTGCTCCTCTTTCAGTTTTCTTGTAGTTTATTTGTAGTCTTTTATTTCCGCTTTCTTTAACTACTTCCTGTAGGAAGTCTAGATATGACAAGGTTAAAATAGTAGTTGTCTGGAAAGCACCCTCCCGGGATTCTTTTCCACAAAGAAACAGTAACAAACTATCCGAGTAGAACTTGCTTCTTACTAATAGCAATTAAAGTGACTAATTGTGGTTCGCCTCAGTGAACCTGGTGGGGTGGGTTTTAGCTAGTGGGGGGTCAGTGTTGAGGAGGACAAAGGAATGTAGCTCGTTTGAGCATTTTCCATGGAAATAGCGATAGAATAGCAAGAGGCTTTCATCGTTTCGTTTGTGAGAAAGGAGTTGTAAGGTGGAAAACAATTCTTCACCTACAAGGTTTCATAGACGCCTTTGGACTCCTTTCATATGAAGACCAGATACGGCAGTAATACTCAATTTTCGGCCCGATCTGGCTCTCCTAAATGTCGAGCATTGTAAGAAGAGTCTGACTCTGCCGACCGTTCGACAGTACATGTTTGCTTCACACACGAATATGTGTGGATTTTGCTTTGCTGATGCACTAAATTATAGAAAGGTGGATGAAGTTGTCAACACCCATAAAAATATACCCTGTCGAGAAAAGCGGGTTTATCAAATGACAGTATATATACTTTTGCGCAAAGGCTTTTCAGTTTTCTTGATATCATCTATCATAGAAAAAGTCACATTCACTCATATCACAAACTACGAAAAAAGGCGACATTTTGGAGAGAGCGGTTCAGAAGGCTATGCCCTGTCTCAGAGGTGGGCCATGATAACAAATGTACTATAATAAGTTATCTCGACTTCAGATCTTTCCATGCAGAAACCTGCCTTGGTCATGCGATTTGAAAAAACAAAACAAAACAAAACAAAAAAACAAAAAAAAAAAAAAAATACAACGAAGTTAATATTACATTTTTTAATCTAGGTTCCTTATTTCACTGTAAGAATAACAGGGTAGCAAACTAACGACTAACAATCGACAAAAAAAAGTGCAAATTCCTTACTACAAATGAAATAGAGTTAGAAATGGTAAATTAGTTAATGAATCGCTTGTTTCTGCTAATTAACCTCTCCACATCAGTGGCGGGGAGGGGGAATGTTTTGTCGATGACAGGAGCAATAAAACATCCTCCAGGTGATAATCACCCAACTTTGTTCTGAAACAACTTTTAATCAAATTTCATTTTCGAAAAAAATTGCTCACAAGCCAATGCCTCTCCCGCATGAAATAATGTTGTCATCACTTTCACATTATTCAATAGGATTTTATATTTACCTCTTGGCAAAACATTTCTTGTAGCAGTAGATTAGGAATTAAAATTTGATTTAAAGAATTCGTTAACTTGTAAGTTAACTCCATCTGATATTTTTTTCTGCAAATGAATTAGATAGTGTTTATTTGGCTGGCCGAACAGAAATCCTTGGTGTGCCGGATGTGGGCCGGGGGCTGTCGAACCCTGTCATAGACAATGCAAATAGAGATTTCGGTAATATTCGTGCTAGAAAAGTCGGACAAATTTTAAGTCCTCTAATCCGATCTCAGTGTTTCAGAATCAGGTCGGATTAACCATCACGTAGGTCATAGGTTAGTCATAGGTCATAGGTCATAGGTTAGTCATAGGATCACGTAGGTCATAGGTTAGTCCATCCGTTTATCTGTCCTTCACACTTTCGAATAAAGCCATAAATTGATCGATCAAAACCAAATTTTGGGGAGAATTACAAACAGGTATGGCAATACAAAGTACATTTTGGTTTCACTCGGGTGGGTGAATAGAGGATGCGATTAGTAAATTGTCGTCATTCTAAATTTTTAATTTCGCACATTCACATTGTACTCTGCAGAGTAGAGTAGGGTCAGTTGGGTACCGTCTGTGAAAAAAAAAAGAGCACCATTGTTGTATATCGACAAACAACAAACTCGCATATATATAAAAATATAAGTTATATTTTTATTAATGACGATGAACCGTGTAGCCTAGGGAACAGAGAGTGAGAGAGCGCGCCTCTAAGGGGTTGACGGGGGAGTGTCGTCGTATCTGTTGCTCCTCTGGTCTGGTCTGGCTCTCTGTCTGTCTGTCTCGTCTCTCTGTCTGAAATCCGTGCGCCGAGGTCTTTTATAATCTCCAAACCGGGACTTCCGGATTTTGCCTCGCCCACGCACGCCCACGTAATTCTCAGAGACACCTGTTCTGTCTGCCTCTTGCAGCCATTTCCGCTACTGCCGGAAATAAGGTCAAACAAACATCCGTTCCTTTCAACGACCGGAAAACACCCCCGCTTGCATCAGCCTTTCCTCGGGTGGGGCCAGGTTGTTATATTACACCATGACGCAATTCATTTTGGTTGAAATTCGGAAATAGTATGCTGTACTGCTTGGCATTCGCACCGGAAGATCCGATACAAACATTTCAGAGTTTTTGGGCGTCAATCAGAGGACAGTGCAGAAGATTTGGAAAGCGTTGGATGAGATATCTAGTCAGCATCATTGCATCACTAGGAATGGCAACGTTATAACTCTATTCATCTTTCCACAGGACCGTAGATTTAATATGCAGGTGTATCTCAAGGCATTTGTGGTAGACTTCCGTGTTGAGTCAAAGAGGTAGTGTTGCCGTGGTTCAATAGAGTGGCTGCTGGAAGACCGTATCTCTGGCAACAGGACTCTGTACCATGTCACACAAGCAAGAGAACCCATTCAAAGTTGTCAGATAATTTCTGAAACCACATCACCCCTTATATCTGGCTATCTAAGTACCCAAACTGCAACTTCCTTGATAATTATGTGTGGGGTGCAATTGAGAGAGAGAGAGAGAGAGAGAGAGAGAGAGAGAGAGAGAGAGAGAGAGCAACAAAACTTCTTGTAGCAGCAAAGATTAACTTAAGGTAAAGATTATGGTAGCATTCACCTACTTAAACTAATTTTTCAACGAGGCATAAATTATATCTATCGTCTTTCCCATTATAAGATTTGGCTTTTGTTATAATATCCCACGTAATACAGCCGAAGAAAAAAAAATATATAGTGACAAATTCTTTACACTAAAACTATGAACGTTCTATCCCAGCCCAACGTTGAGCACTTTCTGATAAATAACCTACTTGCCAGAATAACTTTCATCAATAAAACTAGTGAAAAAACAACAACCTCGGTGCCAAAATTATAATAACTCAACACTATCCTTCCTCTTATAATAAAGGCCGTTGTATATATATACTAGCAGTAGAGCCTGGCGTTGCTCGGGTGTAATGAAAGCTTTAAAACTAATCCATGGTCCTGCAGCTCAGACTCTTTGGACGTTGGCACGAAAGACTAAAAAGCAATAGTTGTTTCCAGTTAAAGCAAAACCGTAGACTGAAAGAAAAATGAATGCATGTAAGTCAAATTTTGATTTCCTGGTATCGATATCAAATAAGTTTTTTTCGTTGTAAACTGAATTTTGAAGGCTAAATAAGTCCTCTGAGTAAATGGTATCATGGTTGAGACTAAGAACTACAATTATACCTACTTAGAGCCAAAACCCGAAGCAAAAACTAAAATAAAAGGGCTGAAAAATATAAAGATACACAGACAGATAAACAGACACACAGACAAACATCTTGCCTTTTATATATATATATATATATATCATCGATTTTCTGTAAGAACTGCAACCTTGAAACTTCTGAATATCGTTTCTTATGTCTTTGTCTATGAGTATATCAAATATGATTAAATTCGGACCACTCCTTCTATAACCCGATTTTTTCGATTATCTGTTTTCGACATTTATCGGGGTACCGCGACACAAAACCTAACTAAGAACACTCGCAGATGCTTATAGTACAACTGTGTAAATTATCAAGAAAATCGGTTCAGCCGTTTCGGTGTATATAGGTAACGGACACACATACACAGACCCACGCACACATGCACACACAGAGAGACAAAGTTCCATTTATAAATAAGTTTATATATATATATATATATATATATATATATATATATATATATATATATATATAGCTGACCTGAAGCAAATACCAGCCACGTTTAATTTCGTTGTTTTTCATTTTTTTTTTTTACTTTTTTCAGCGAAGTCATATCGATTACCCGATTAGCTTTACGGTTGTCAAAAAATTTTGAAAGATTGCAATATTTAATCATTTTCTGGGGTGGGCGATCATTTTCTCATACAACGTTATAGTAAATCGAGCCTCCAATTTGGAACCAGTCGCCGGTATGACATTACCGACACCTGTAAATTTGTTCATTATCAATTTTTTAAAAAAATTTTTTCAGTGCAATATTATCTTTTACACTTTAAGGTTAAAAACAAGCTAAGCTCCTTTCATTAGGGAGGCATTGTTGTATGTACAACGTAGACAAAATTAGAAGTTGCTTTACTTTGATTGGTCCACATTGTACAGACAACAATGCCTCTCGGATTAAAACGATCGTGCTTGTTTTTAACCTTTTAAAACCCTTCAATTTGAAATAAACCACATTACTTGACAATACACAAGAAGTGTCGAAACAAAATTACTACTTTTGTAGTGATATTATAACATATCCGTGTTATAATTTCTGAATAAATATTATTAGCTCTACTTTGTATTGAACACTTTTTTTAAGAATAGTGTTTCTTTGGATAAGGAATATTATTCCATCCATACGTACCCTATACGCAGTTATATATAAACTGAACTCAACTCCTTCCGTTCCTAACTGCATGCATTCCAAAAACAGATCTCCAGGAATGACAGCGAGGCCCAGATTGCCTTTGTATTTAGTTTTGAAGGTACAATGTACGTTCAGATTGACGGCGTTGCGATGGGTAGTCTTTTGGGTCCTGTTCTTGCCAACATTTTTGTAGGTCATTTTGAGCGCTTACTGTTTGAGAAGGTCGATAAGCCCTTAGTGTATTTGAGATATGTCGATGATACTTTCTCAATGTTTGATGGCGCCAGTGATACTGACAATTTTTTGGCTCAATTAAATTCTCTACATTCCTCCCTTCAATTTACTATGGAAGTAGAAAAGGACAGGTCTCTCCCATTTTTGGATATCTTAGTACAGCGCAGGGACGGGGATTTCGTCACTACAGTTTTTCATAAACCCACTTTTACTGGTTTATACACCAGTTGGAACTCGTTCGTTCTAAAGTCCCGTAAGATAGGTTTGATAGAGACTCTGGTTCACCGTGCCCTTAAAATTTGTTCCCCTGAATGTTTGGGCAGTGAACTTGTGTACCTGCAAGGTGTTTTTGAGGCAAATGGTTATCCTACTAATGTAGTTAAACGTGTGATTGATAGAAAAGTCAGACGTTATAAAGAATCAGTAGTCGAGGGACCTAATCGCTGTCCGATATATTTAAAATACAAATTGACATTTCCTACCGTGGCTTGGTAGGAAATGTCAAATTGTAACTGATAAGGTTTCGGTGTGTGTTTCATCTGGGTACTTTTCAGTAAAGTTACGTGCTGTTTTTCAAACTAGAACTGCGTTTCCTTCCTTTACTAAAGATGGGTTGCCCTATTTTCGCAGAAATTCTATTGTTTATCAATTCAAATGCCGCTGTGACGCGGTTTACGGAGGACGAACCAATTTTAGGTTGGAGACGCAAGTTTCGCAGCACTTTCCTGCAAATATCCGTTCGGGTAGTCCTCAACGGTTCATAGAAGTAACTCGGTTCTAGAGTCAGCTATAGGTCAGCATTTGCTCTACAATCAGGAGTGTGCTTCTCAGTACGAGGACAGATGGTTTTCTGTCCTGCACAGTGCTCGTTCAGCTTATCATTTACGTGTTTTGGAAGCTGTTTGCCTAAAACTCCATCAGCCGAACCTGTGCAGGCAGAAAGAGCGATTTATTCGCTCCTTACAACTACTGGAGGGTCTGTGAGTGTCATATTTTTCTATTTCATCACTCTTATGGAGCTGTGTATTTACACCCTCCTTACATTTTAATTATTTGATTAAAATTTACTTTTAGGGCAGAAACACGTTTCATTAAAAACGTTGTACCTTTCTACCTTAAATATCTTTTTTACATTTGACATTTTTCGAAGCTGGTTCACCTACTTCCGGTCACGCCTCTATCCAACAACCGTAAGAAAATTAATGACTGTTTTATTAAATAGGATACAAAACGTAGAATACCGTTTTACTCTGACGAGATAGAAATATAAATGGTCATTTCAGACATCTTAAACCCTAACCGTTTCCTTCCAATGACAATGGTTTAGAACTAAGACAACAAATACATAAAAAATGATGCTGCTTTTATTTTATTTTATTTTTTTTATTTTTACGTTTAGTTTTACTCCATTTTTTTTCCACCGTTCCAAGAAAATTTCTCATTTGCCTTTTGTTTCGGCACTGAAGACTGAAGTATTGCCACTTGGTATTTCCAAGTTTTTTTTTTCAAGTGCCTCTTTTCATGCAGGTGGCGTTGGAGTCGACGTCGTAACAAGCCAATTGAAATTAAGACGTTTTTTTTTCATATGTTAATTTGTTTGGCGTCATTTGCCTTCACGATCTCATAAGTCACTTACACTTAACACCAGGTTGAGACAAATGATATTCTTAGGTCGCATAATGAGTAAAAGAGGAACTGGCAAAATTGATACTCACAGGGACAGATGGACAGAGAAAAACAGCGAAAGCTTGAGTTAATTCGTGGCAGAACTGTTTTAGAAGAGATAGCAGAAAAGCAAAATTTTAATACGAGCTATAAAGAACAGGAAATTGTGGAGAGCCATGATTACGGAGTATAAGGGAAGTATAGGAGCAGGAGATAACTATCCCTTTTCAGTTTTTTGTTTAGAGATAATGCCGATAATTATTTATGATCATAAACTCAAAATTTCTTTTTTTCTTTTGTTTTTGTCTATTTTTCTTTCGTCTATTTTCCTTTCTAAGTTTGGATATTTAGAATAAAGTTTATTAGATTTAGGTTATGGGATTTTATTTCGTTTCTTTTGTCGTGATAGTGTAGTAGGCATTTGCATTTTTAAATAAGCTCTGATCTATTTTTTAGGAGTTTATAATGTTCTAGAAAAGTGACTATAATTATTTCTTCTCTAAGAAAATGGTTATATTACAACCCTCTCAAAGCATATAGGAAAACTAAAAACAACAAAATTCACCAAAAAATAGCATGAAAAATACGAAAAAACCCCCCCAAAACAACACCAGCTAACAACTTCTTCTTCTTCTTCTTCTTCTTCTTCTTCTTCTTCTTCTTCTTCTTCTTCTATGCACCCTGTCCCTTTAAGACATGGACGATCTTGGCTCTTACTCCGGTTTATCCTAACCCTTGAACATTTGAACAGGAGTAGAGGTGTATCGTTTGTTTCCTATTTATGCTTGTCTTTCCGGTTTCCACTGAAGTTTACTTCAACTCTAGACTTTTAACGACTCCGCCTAAATTTTGAGATTACAATTGCTGTTTATTTTTTTATTTATATTTCCTTCAATAGGAGCAGATAAATACGCCTATCATCCAGTTCACACTTCTCCTTGGTCTTTTGAACAAGGAGCAGAGATTTACCCCCTTTTGTCTATTTACGATTGTGTTTCAGTTTCTTTCTAAAGTCTCCTCATTCTCTTTCATTCTTAATAGCTCTTTGCGCCTTAGTGGTATGATTGCTTCGCTTGGGGTGAATTGATTAAAAAGTGATGTAACCGTTGCTTAAAAAAAGAAAATATGGTAACCTGAACAATGAAACACTTAGTGATGTCGTTTTTTTGTGACAGGTTAAATTTATCAATATATTTATTATATTATTGAAATTATAATAATTGTGGGAACAAGGCCAAAGCAGAAGTGGGTTGAGGCTGGTCATCACTTTTTATCCTATACCAAGGTCATCGGATTAATGACCCAAGCACTCATTACAATAAACTCATTCACCACAAGAAGACATCCATCATCTTCCTACACACAGTACAATGCCACATTTTGGCAAGGGGGGGGGTCTAAAAGTGTGTGTGTGGTGAGGCTTCCCATGAATACATCTTTTTGTTTTATATACAATTTTTTACCAAAGATATATTAGGTAGTTACAAAAAATGAACGCTCGAAGAGTTATATTTCGAAAAGCAATTTTAACATATTATTCACGGTATATATTAAGTGAATTTTCGTATACATAATAATTAATGTGTGCTCTTTAATAATTTTGAACTTATTTTCAGGCAGAAATATTCTTGAAGCACAGAAGCCATTAATTAAGAACATGACAAAACATGATTTTCATTTACTTTTCTTGCATGAGTTCAAACTTGTGCCTCCCAAACTTCTACCAACATCAACAGAGCATGGGGAGATGGGTCCACAAGTGACCGGTCAGTACGTAGGTGGTTCAAGAAATTCCATACTGGTGATGAGAGCCTTGAAGGTGAAGAAGGTAGAGGACGGTCATGCAGTCTTGACAACGAAAAATAGCAAAGAGTTATCGAGCAAAACCCACGTCAAAGAGTCAGAGAAATGTTTCAGAAGCTTCGTGTCAGCACTTCAACAGTCTTACACAATTTGCGGAATGCTGACAAGGCGAAAAATCTTGGTAAATGGGTTCCTCATGATCTGTTTTCTGACCGAATAACCACTTGCGATGAAAAGGGGATCCTTTAGGATAACCGTAAACCATCAGGATAATGGCTTGATCGTGATGAGTGTCCCAAACATTTTCCAAAAGCCGAAGTTGCATCAGCAAAAGATTATGGCGTCTGTCTGGTGTTCTGCAATTGGTGTTAGCCGCTACAGCATTCTGGAAGCAAATCAGAGAATTAATGCAGAGCGTTACTGCAATCACCTTGCTGAATTGCCTGTAAAAAATGAAACCTGCATTGGTGAATCGATGTGGTCCAATTCTGCGCGGTCACGTGTTGCAAGAATGACGTTTCTAAAACACACAGACTTGGGATACGTGTGTTTAGCACAACCTCCATATTCTGATCTTTCACCAACAGACTATCATTTTTAAGCACTTAAACACGATTGAAATGGTAAAACATTTAGGTCCAAACCAGAGGTGGAATCAGCGTTTAAAGATTTCGTTGCATTAAAGTCAATAACATTTTATCAAGGAAAAAAATAATCTCGTCGATCGATGTCAGAGTTTCATAGATGCTAGAGGCTCGTATTTTAATTAAATTCAACATTTCTACAGTTAATTTTTCAAGAAGGAAATTATATTTCTGAAATAGGCCATTATTTTTATAACAACCTAATATATAAAAAAACTAGCAGTATAGCCCTGCGTTGCTCGGGTGTAATGAAAGCTTTAAAACTAATCTATGGTCCTGGAGCTCAGACTCTTTGGACGTTGGCACGAAAGACTAAAAACCAATTGTTGTTTCCAGTCAAAGCGAAACCCGGGAGAAATTGGAAAAAATAAGTCGCCCATAACCTGTCCAGAAGCCTAAAGAATATTTGTGTGAAGTTTGGTAAGAATCGGATAAAAATTGTGGATTTGTATAAAGGACATACAGACAAACAGACAAACAGACACACACAAACATCTTGCCTTTTATATATATATTATCGATTTTCTGCACTATTGTAGGAACTGCAACATTGAAGCTTCCGAATATCGTTTCTTATGTCTTTGTCTATGAGTGTATCAAATTTGATTAAAATCGGACCACTCATTCTATAACCCGATTTTTTCGATTTTCGATTATCGATATTTATCGTGGGTACCTCGACACAAAACCTGGCCAAGAACACTCGCAGACGCTTATAGTACAACTGTGTAAATTTTCAAGAAAATCGGTTCAGCCGTTTCGGAGTCTATAGGTAACGGACACACACACACACACACACACACACACACACAAATTTCCATTTATAAATAAGTTTAGATATGATGCTATAAAAATGTGTGGGTGAGGGGATGATTTCCAAAACAAACTAAAAAATAACAAATGTTAGTAAGACCTGCCCATCCCACAAGACTAAGACTGACTGCTTTGCCAATGGGGTAGAATCAAGGAGCACATCACTAACGAAGTGGGAAAAATAAAATAAGTTATTGAATCTGAAAATCAAAGACTGATCCAGTCAAAGTAAAAGAAGGTGGTCTGGAAAACAAACTGGGGAGGTTGAGAATCTCGACGTAGAAAAAAGAACGCCGAGAACAGGCAAGGAACAACACTTACATCAGCTCAACAAGTCAGTTAAGTGCCATACGTGATACACGCTTGGGCGGTCATGTCTCGAAAGAAACATGGCTGACTGGGCAGAAGATTATCCCGCAGCAGGTTGCCATTGCTTTCTGCGGCTCCCCGATTGCTCGTTCTGAGCCGATATCCAATGCACTACAACGCACATCCTACATTAACTAGGTACACCAAATGTCTATCTTAATCAAGCAAGGGTTCGCAGGAAGTCGCCCTGATGTCTCAAAGGAGACTTAAAAAAGAAAATCAGGGTTGGCCCCATTCACGCGAACCAAGCTTGCTACATTTACCCACCTTTTAAATTTAAAACGAAAGTTAAATTTATCTGATTGAATAACAATGATTTTGTTGTTGGCGCAATTTAACAAATGACGCTATTTAACTTTGAATTTTATTTCAAGAACAAAGAGAAATAAAATGTATTTACTGTTTGAACAGAAAAAATGGAACAAAACAAGAGACAGCAGTTAAATTCCATAATTAATTAATTTTTTAAAAATAATACCGAAGTAATCTCGATTCGGGCGCAATCATTAGGGCATTCGCTCACCTTTCACTGCAATAGAGTGTTCCATACTTCAGATAGATACCTTGTCTTAAAACCCCAAAGCCATTATTTTGTCATCGATCAATCAAAAAAGTAAAAAAAAAAAGAAGGCAATCATTGAAATGATTAATGTTTCACCTTACAACAATGTCAATTAATGGAATGAGCAGTTAATATTGTTTTTCAGAATCTATGAATATATTCACTAGGCGTTATCGCATTCATCCCGTCGTTCGTATTGAAATGATGAATGACATGGTCCACTAGAGGGCGCCTTCTTTTTTTTTTAAAAAAATTTTTTAAATAAGATAGAAAAGGAGCACAGGCGCTTCTGACTTTTGTCCCGTTCTTCAAATATCGGAGCGTCGATCGACACTCATCAGGATGATTCTTGAGGCTAAGTGTTGCCGTTTCTCGAGTAAGGCCCTTGTTTAAATCTTTTGATTTTATGGCCATGACGAAAAAATACTTGAGAAAATGTGGCACTTTGAACCGGGACAGAAACGAGATTTATTTGATGACGGGGGCTAGGAAGGTTCCTCGGGTAGCAGTCAATGAACTCGTAAAAATAAATAAACAAATAAATAAATAAATACATAAATAACGGGACATTTTAAGTCCTCACTATAATTAGAAAGTTGTACTTGTAAGGATATAAACACATCGCTGGTGCAAGGGAGATTAATAAGTAAAAACTTACTGATATTACAAACAAACAAAATCTACTGTTTCTAATTCTGGTGGGTACCACAGAATAGGACAACGCTGATTTAAGGTTTAGACACAGGTTTTTTTTTACGGGAATCTTTATTTTTTATTTATTTATTTATTTTTAATCATTTCACCCCGAGCAAGGCGGAAATGCCACTGATGTGCTGGGGGCTACATAAATGTAAAAAGATTAATTAGAAAAAGAGTGAGGAGTACAAACTAGTTAGAAAGGAGCAGTAGAAAGCTGAGAATGCAGGTGCGATGACAGATACATAGGTGGAGAGAAAGGGAAGGATATACGGGGGTGGGGAGAGAGCTAGAGTCCAGTGGTTAGTAGATGAGTATTGACTTTGCATTTAAATTTCTGGAGGTTGTAGCCGTCAGGAAAGCAAGAATACGGGAGCGAGTTCCACAGGCGGGAAGTGCGAGAGAAGAAGATGCAGGAGTAGAATTGTCGACTGCATTTGGCTAAGCTGACTGTGAATGGGTGGGACCCAGTTGCCAATCTGCTTGCATGAGTAAACACCTGTTGAGGAGGCATCAGTGACTTAAGTTCGTCCGAGCAGAAGCCATGAAAGTATTTATAGAACAGACAAAGGGAGGCCACATTTCGACGATGGGGAAGTGGCTGCAGTCGAGCCGCCAGATCAGTACCTATCACATTACACACTCTCCTTTGGAGCCTGTCAAGAACACTGAGGAGAACGGCAGGGGCACCTGACCATAAATGGCAGCAGTACTCCATGCATGGACCGATGGTTGACTTGTATATATGCAGGATGGATTCAGGTGGAAAAAACATCCTGGATCGACATAGTGACCCAACCTTCTTAGCAGTAGATTTTGCTATGGATTCAATATAGTGGTTCCATTTGAGGTCTGAGGAGAGGGTAAGTCCGAGGAGGCGTAGTGTATTACTCTCCGGGAGAATCGCTTGGTCCATGCTTATGGGAGGCAGGAGATGTTGCCTGTAATGGGTGACAGACAACAGCTTGGTCTTAGCTGAATTGAAGTTGACAAGCCACTTCTTGCCCCAGGTCACCACAGAGTGTAGATCCCGTTCAAGGTCAGCAGCGAGATTATGTCTGTCCGCCACGACAGGTTTCTTACTGGTGCGGGAGTATATTGTAGTGTCATCTGCGTGGATGCCTACTTGGGACTTGATCTCATCTGGGAGGTCGTTGATGAAAATAAGGAAATGCGTTGTGCCCAGGATAGAGCCCTGTGGGACACCAGCGTTCGTGCTGTAGGACGAAGAGGCACGCCCATTCAGAACGACCTTCAAAATTATTTCACGGTAAAAATTTAAAAAAAAATTTTTAATGGTGTGTGGAATAATGAAAAAATATCTGAACCAATGAAAATTCCACAGGTGTTGACAACTAAGTCCTCATTACAATGACATATGTATTTACGGATAAGGATTTTACGCGTATATTAAATAAAAATTGACGCATAAAATATGAATACAGACTACACTAGAAAGAAAGAAAAAAGAAAGAAAAAAGAAAGAAAGAAAGAAAATTAAATATATCAATAAATAAGGAAAGAAAGAGTGGGAAATATTAAAAAAGAAAGACAAGAAAAAAGAAAGAAAGAAAGAAAGAAAATGAAATAAATAAATAAATAAATAAATAACGAAAGAAAGAGTGGGAAATATTAAGGAAGAAATACAAGAATAAAAAAGAAAGAAAGAAAAAAGGAAAAAAGAAAGAAAGACAGAAAGAAAGAAAGTGAAAGAAAGAAAGAATGAAAGAAAGAAAATAAAATATATCAATAAATAAATAAAGAAAGAGTGGGAAATATTAAGAGAGAAAGACAAGAATAAAAAAGAAAGAAAGAAAGAAAAAAGAAGAACGGAAAGAAAGAAAGAAAGAAAGAAAAAAGAATGAAAGAATAAAAATGAAGCATATAAATAAATAAAGAAAGAAAGAGTGGGAAATATTAAGGAAAAAAGACAAGAATAAATAGGAAAAAATAAAAAATGAAAGAAAGAAAGAAGGACGGAAAGAAAAAAAGAAAGAGAGAAAGAAAGGAGGACGGAAAGAAAGAAAGCGAAAGGAAGAAAGAAAAAAGAATGAAAGAATGTAAATGAAATATATAAATGAATAAATAAATAAAATAAAAAAAAGAAGGAAATATTAAAAAAGAAAGACAAGAAAGAATAAGAAAGAATAAAAATGAAATATATAAATATATAAAGAAAGAAAGAGTGGGAAATATTAAGGGAAAAAGAAAAGAAAAATAAATAAAGAAATAAAAAAGGACGGAAAGAAAGAAAGAAAGCAAGAAAGAAAGAAAGAAAACGAAACAAAGAAAGAGATTTGAAAATCTTTATTATTTCTGTCTTTAACTTAATCAGATCTGATAACTTCTGTGAAACATTCGGCTGCATTTGCTTTGAAGGTACAAACTTATTTTATAAAATATTTTCTGTACATTTTTCTTCCTTCTCGCACCACAACGACCCAAATATATTCGATGGCCTTTCATGTAAAAAAGTCTGAATGAGCAACAAGGGTACATGCAAATATCATTGGAAAGGTATGAATCTATCTCCTCTCTCCAGCTATGTGTTAATGACAGGACAGACTAGGTCCTATAGCCTTGGTTGGCAATCAGTCTACTGGAGAAGGTAACGGTAGCCTACTGCGGAAATTCTCCTGCAAAGTCAATCAACAATCAAAAGAAACCCACCCAAGCAGGCATTCCGAATGGTGTTAGATGCACTCACGAGGAAATGATTTGGATGCTTCTCCTGCAGAAAGGATGTTTTTTTCTGAATTAATAACCTTTATGTGTAGTGCGGTTGGTGCGGCAGACATTGATGCGGAAAATAATATCAGAGTGACAAATTCAGAATCAGTGGATTGCATTTATCTTCATACCAACGCCATTAGAAAGGCATGTATTCATCTTCTCCCTATCTATGTATTAAATAACAGGACAGATTGGGCCAGCTAGCTTTGGGTGGCAGTCAGTCAGTTAAATGCCAAACATGATACACACTTTGGACGATCATGTCTAGAAAGAGACCTGTCTGACTGGGCAGAAAATTATCCCGCAGTAGGTTGCCATTATTTTCTGCGGTAGACGGGTTGCCAGCCAAGAACCTAATTCATTCGTTATTTAACCAACTGACAAAGAGAAGGATTAATACTCTTCCCCATATTCGTGTGTAAGTGGCTCATACGGAATTCACCCGGAGTTCGAACTCGGCAACCCGGATCGTCGTTCCGGAACCTGGATATCCATTTCATGCACCTCAACGTATTACCTTCATAGTGAGATCAACACTTCCGTTTTTCTGCATTTTATACTGTTTGGGTGGCAACCAGGCTAAAATACGGAAAAACGAATTCAAAACCGTAGAGTAGGCAACGGGAAACTAATCCACTATGGTGTACTGGTATGAGTATTAATTATATCAAATTGATATTCCTCTTTTGTTTTAATCATTTCACCCCGAGCAAGGCGGAAATGCCACTGATGAGCGGGGGGGGGGGCTACATAACTGTAAAAAGATTAATTAGAAAAGAGTGAGGAGTACAAACTAGTTAGAAAGGAACAATAGAAAGCTGAGAAAGTAGGTGCGATGACAGATACAGAGGTGGAGGGAAAGGGAAGGTTATACGGGGGTGGGGAGAGAGCTAGAGTCCAGTGGTTAGTAGATGAGTATTGACTTTGCAGAAAGGATGTGCGTTGTGGTGCAGTGGATATCGGCTCGGAACTAGAAATCGGAGAGCCGAGTTCGAATTCCAGTTGGATTCATTGCATTCACTTACGCGCAAATACCCTAGGTATTAATCCGTCTCTTCCTTCCAGTTATGGGTTAAATAGCAGGACAGATTGGGTTCTATAGCCTTGGTTGGCAACCAGTCTACCGCAGAAAGCAATGGCAACCTACTGCGGGATAATCTTCTGCCCAGTCAGTCATGTCTCTTTCGAGACATGATCGCCCAAACGTGTATAACGTATTGCACTTAACTGACTGATTGACTTTGCATTTAAATTTCTGGAGGTTGTAGCCGTCAGGAAAGCAAGAATACGGGAACGAGTTCCACAGGCGGGAAGTGCGAGAGAAGAAGCTGCAGGAGTAGAATTGTCGTCTGCATTTGGCTAACCTGACTGTGAATGGGTGGGACCCAGTTGCCAGTCTGGTTGCACGAGTAAACACCTGTTGAGAAGGCACCAGTGACTTAATTCGTCCGAGCAGAAGCCATGAAAGTATTTATAGAACGGACAAAGGGAGGCCACATTTCGACGATGGGGAAGTGGCTGCAGTCGAGCCGCCAGATCAGTACCTATCACATTACAGATTCTCCTTTGGAGAACGGCAGGGGCACCTGACCATAAATGGCAGCAGTACTCCATGCACGGACGGATGGTTGACTTGTATATATGCAGGATGGATTCAGGCGGAAAAAACATCCTGGATCGACATAGTGACCCAACTTTCTTAGCAGTAGATTTTGCTATGTCCCAGAAAGGGATATACAATATCATTCGAGGTAGTTAAGTGGTTTAGGAAAATGTAACCGGGTAGAACAAACAAGTACGTAGACGTAATGAATGGTACCCGTCGTATGCAGTATCATGAGACGTAGGCGTAGTCAATAGTCGTAGACCAATAGTCGTAGATCTCTAGACCTTTAGTCGAAGATCTCGTGGTAGACCAATAGACCTCTCGTAGGAGATTTCTGGACGTCCTCGCCTTAGTCTATATTTATGGCTGACACCAGCCAATCACATTCCAGCAAGGGGAAACCAAGGTGTATACATATTCATTACATATTCATTACATCACAAATGACGGCTAAATTCTCTGAAAGTTTTATCAAAACATTCACTACTCATTAGCCTGTGTACATACGATGACGTAGATAAACCAAACTATCGCCCGGTTCACACTCCACCCACGTCTGTTGAACAGGTGAAGAGGCTCATCCCTTGTTCCCTGTTTAATATGTGGTTTCCGGCTTTCTCTTTTCCAATCTTTTTACTCTTTTCTTTTTTCTTTTTTTCTTTTTTTAATTGGAGTAGATAGACTAAACAATCGCCCGGTTCACACTCCACCCACGTCTATTGAACAGGTGAAGAGGCTCATCCCTTGTTTCCTGTTTAGGATGTGGTTTCCGGCTTTCTCTTTTCCAATCTTTCTACTCTTTTCTTTTTTCTTTTTTTTTTAATTGGAGTAGATAGACTAAACTATCGTCTGTTTCCCACTCCACCCACGTCCGTTGAACAGGCGAAGAGGATCATCCCTTGTTTCCTGTTTAGGATGTGGTTTCCGGCTTTCTCTTTTCCAATCTTTTCACTCTTACGTAGCCCCCTGCGCATCAGTGGCGTTTACCCCCTTGCTCGGCGTGATATGATTAAAAATATACTACTGCCGTAACAGAATGTGCGCGATAGCCTGACGGTGTCCGTTCCTTGTCAGTTTCTTTTTTTTAAATTTAGTTACTTTTCTTCTAGAGTGGTTTAACCCATACCGCAAGGAGACGGATTCGTGCCTTTTGCGAAGTGAACGAGAACAGAATCGACCGGAGTTTGAACTCGATTTTGGACTTCACCTTCCGCACCGATAATCCCTAAACCACCTACATACCCCTAATGGTACACAGGTTAAGAATAGGTACCTTCACTAACTCGTTGAAAAAAAAAAACAAACCCAGCATAGTATGAAGAAAGAAAAGTCCCAAACTCAATAAAAACGAACTTTTTCCATCAAAATGCTTATTATTAAGAGGAAAGATCAAAATATTCTTTCATTATTTTAAAAAAAATTTCATCTTTATTAACACGTTCGAAAGTTTGATAAATTTCTGTTAGCGAGGAGCCAAATCGTTATATTACATAACTCAGTTTTTTCAGTGACAAACTCATTAATTTAGAAATTCTTGGAAAAAATAATTGTTGGAAACTTTCAGGACTTATTCCCGCCCTGCAGCCTGTCACTCTTTCTCGTATCTTTTCCTTCTATGTATCCTCCTGCTCAACAGTGGCAGCAAAAACCTCGCTTGGGGCGACATGATTATATATATATATATATATAATCCTAAATATATATATATATATAATTCATAAATATACCATTTCAACACCCTGTAACCCCGCGACTACCAGCTCTGCCCTTTTCCACTTTGTGACCGTTGTTAACCTAAAACCCCTCCACACTCTAGCCCAGGGCCTTCGCCATTTGGAAAAAACAATGTCGCTGACGTGACGTAGAGTCTCTATTAGCGATCCTATGTCGAAATGTACATCCGACACCTTTGAATTTTGAAAATTTTCTCTAATTTATATATATATATATATATATATATATAAATCCCTATGAAAGACACTATTTATCTATCTGGATGAATACTGGTATGGAGGCGCTTATAGTGCAATCGACCTGGGTATGACGATCAACTACATCCGGCAGCAAGGCCTCTGATCGTGACATTAGAGGTTTTGAGGAAGATGGAGCAACCTCTTAATTGCTGTTGTTCCCACGTTCACCCTGACCCGGGGTGTTAGCACCTGTTAGGGCCCCAGCGTTGAAAAAATAGTGAACATCCCAAACAAAAACAAATGAATTAAAATATTTTTGAAATTATTATTTTTAAAAAATCTTTTTTTTACATATTTTACCTCACTCCACGTAAATTGATGAAATTTCAAGAAATTAAATTCTGTAGGCAAAATTGGTTTTATTAGTTAAATGCAGGACTCATAGGGGAATATAAATCATGTGTTATTTTTGTTTAAACCATTTAGCTCCTTTTACTGAAAATCTGCTCCAAATCGTAAAATAAAAATGCAATAAAATTATGACATTATTTAATTAGAAAATAATTTTAATTGCTTTAATAAATAATATAAACTAAGGACATTATAATCTGAAGAAAAAATTTCGATTAATAATGAAATTTTAAAAGAATTGTTTGCATTCTTTTAATTATCATAATTTATAAAGTTTCAAAAATATTTAAAAATATTTCAGAGACATTTAGACTTTAGGTTGGTAAGTTATTAAGTGAAGACTATATTTACTAATCGAAAATTGAAAAGTTTAATACAAATCATTTAGCCATCATATTTCAAAGGTTTTGGTACTTTTGAAGTTTTTTTTAATAGTAATTACTATGTGTACATTAAAAGGACGTGTTTCACGGTTTCTTTCACTTATAAAATATTGGATATTTTACCAATTCCGATCGCCATGCACTTATCTCTCATCTGTCGAGCTCTCATCATATTTCAAATTCGGGGAAAAGGTGAAAAAGTTCAAGTCTGTGTTTAAAAATAGTTTTATTCTAAATTTTATGCTATAAATAATAATTTTGTAAATCAGATTAAATTTGTTAAATTTCCAAAAATAATGCATTACAGATGCATATTTTATTTTTGCAAGATTTTTAAAACCGAGAATTAACTTTTGATTACAAATGTGTCGATCACTCAAAAATAGCCGAAAAATTGAAAAGAAAAATCTCGAAATTTTAGATTCCGATCAATATAATTTCTGTTTGAAATACAACAGAGAGTATCTTGCTTACTGAAAATAGTAAATGTAATCATTTAGTTTTCAATTAAAACTAAAATAAAAGTTTCAAGAAAACCTTTTCCTTTTTAAAAATTCAATTTAAAAGTTAGTTGTCGAAAATGGGTGGAGGTACTGAGTTAAGACCACCCTCGAGCTATTTTAATGATATTCTTTTTCGTCTCTGCCTTATAATAGGTCATACTAAACGTATAGGTGTAAATGTGTGACTTGTTTTTATGTTTGAAATAAACGGGGAAGCCGACAATTAATCTTTACTCTCGATTCGCACTTTGTCCCAATTAAACAGAAGGTTTTCCTTTCTTTTGTTGTAATATGGCGGAATCTGCCCATTTAAAATATTTAATCGCTTTCTGGGGAATAATTGAAAGCGGCCATAGAATAAGAAAAATGTCATAAAACAGACGACTGCTTGCGTCTTTGATGTTTGGGGTCATAAAGAATAAGTGTAGGATTTTAAATCGCATAATTATAGAAAAAAAAGGTCTTATGCGACCTACTTGCACCAAAGTTTACTGGGATGCTTACGCATAAAAAAATATATCGTCTTTCACCACAAAAGAGCAACTTTTTTTTTATCCTGTAATTTTATGAACTTCCATTTATTTTTTTATTAACCTACTCTCCATTGTGTAGCATGACTTGTGACTGACTCAAGATGATTAAACATTTTTTTCAGTTTAGTTTAGTTTAGTCTACTGACGCCATCGGGTGTGGACACTTCAAATGTGGTTCATTCTGTAGTCGCAATTCTACTGATTCAGTCTACGAGTAAAAAGAAATCAAAAGAATTAATGAGATTCTTACTAGACTTAAATAACGTTTAGTGTTCGTGTAGAAGGATTTAAAGAGGCCCTCGCGATGGAAGAGGCTGGGAACACTGAACGACTAACAATGATGGGTAATCGTGGAGTAGATCTTTGGCGACACTTTTCTTTCCCCTGGGTTGCTAGGATACTAAGCCAACACAAACAAATAATAATTAATGAATAAATAAATAAAAAATCAAATGTTGTTTTATTTACATCGAAAAGACGTTAAAAGACAGATTTCATTTAGGACGCGTTTGCCTTGGATCAATAACCAGGTGATAAACCTCGCAAGCCATTACAAGTGAGTTACAATGATATTGGATGCCAGATTCTCGTGGGATTCTGAAAAAAAAAAAGAAAAAAGAAAAAAAACCAAACAAAAACAAAACAAACAAAAACAAAAACAAAAACACCTCAACAAAAAAACAACTCTAATTTTGATAAATACGAATGCCGTTCATCACGTAATGTTAAGCTAGTTGGCCTCTCAAACGGCTATCGTCTTAGATTCCCAGGCTAATTTCCGTGCACTATTAAATTATCCTTATGCCTGACTAGATTAAGTTTATTAAAAATTTTAACAAAATGATCGTGTAGCGTAGATATGGTACAAAACTGCAAGTATGATGCACCCAGTGAGAATCGAACTCACCACCCAATCATAATTGATCTAGCGAGACCAACTTGCTATCCAGTTCTCGACCCATCATCAAAGTTAAGCAAGGTCGAGTCCAGTCAGTACCTAGATGGGTGACCACTTGGGAATACAAGGTTCAGTAAAATCAGGTGTCCGGGTGATGTAATGATTAATAGAATAAGTCGGATTAATAAATGAAAAATCTATCACTTCAGAGATCAATAATCCTCTAGGATTATTTTATTACTTTTGAAAGTGTTGAATTCTTTTATTCAAAACGAGAAGTATAGCCCTGTGTTGCTCGGGTGTAATGAAAGCTTTAAAACTAATCCATGGTTCTGGAGCTCAGACTCTTTGGACGTTGGCACGAAAGACTAAAAAGCAATAGTTGTTTCCAGTTAAAGCGAAACCGTAGACTGAAAGAAAAATGAATGGATGTAAGTTAAATTTTGATTTCCTGCTATCGATATCAAATAAGTTTTTTTCGTCGCAAACTGAATTTTGAAGGCTAAATAAGTCCTCTGAGTAAATGGTATCATGGTTGAGACTAAGAACTACAATTGTACCTACTTAGAGCCAAACCCGAAGCAAAAACTAAAATAAAAGGGCTGAAAAAATACAGACATACAGGCAGATAAACAGACACACACACTAACATCTTTCCTTATATATATATATATATATATATATATATATATATATATATATATATATATATATATTCGGTTTTCTGCACTATCGTAAGAACTGCAAGCTTGAAACTTCTGAATATCGTTTGTTATGTCTTTGTCTATGAGTGTATCAAATTTGATTAAAATCGAACCACTCTTTCTATAACTCAATTTTTCGATTATCAATTTTCGATATTTATCGGGTGTACCTCGACACAAACCCTAGCTAAGAACACTCGCAGACGCTTATAGTACAACTGTGTAAATTTTCAAGAAAATCGGTTCAGCCGTTTCGGAGTCTATAGGTAACGGACACACACACTGACACACACACGCATACACACACAGACAAAGTTCCATTTATAAATAAGTTTAGATAGATGTTCTCAACTTCTTCCCGTCATAAGTGTTAACAACAGACCATCAGCTACAAAGGTGACAACAAGTTAAAAAATAACCAGAATGAAGAAGAAAAATCTTTTCCCTGAGTTCATAATGAAAAAGCATTCGCCTCCTCAGGTTAATTCTCACAACAGACTACAAGTTGAATGAATATATAGAATCCATAGCTAAATCCGCTGCTAAGAAGGTCGGTTCTCTGTGCAGGGCCAGGAATTTTTTTCCGTCTGAAGCAATCCTGCACATATATAAATCTACCATCCGCCCCTGCATGGAGTACTGCTGCTATATCTGGTCGGGTGCTCCTGCTATGCACCTAGAGGTCCTTGACAAAATCCAACGGAGAATCTGTAAATTGATCGATCCCGACTTGGCAGCTCGGATACAGTCACTTTCTCACCGGCGTAATGTGGCTTCCCTGTGTCTCTTTTACAAATACTTTCATGGCTTCTGCTCAAATGAACTTAGTTCACTGGTACCCACCATACATGAATTTGCTCGAGCCATAAGATTAGCAACTAGGTCCCACCCTTTTACTGTTAAGCCAATAAATTATAAACGCAAGTTCTACTCCAGCAGCTTCTTCTCTCGCATTTTGCTCCTGTGGAATTCCCTCGCGTTTACTTGCTTTGCCGACAGCTCCAATTTTCAAGAATTCAAATGTAAAGTCAATAGTCATCTCCTATCTCACTAACTTGCATCCTCTGTCTGTCTCTCATGCTCCTTTCTTTGTCCATTCCTCTCTCATCGGTATTCTCATCCTTCTCTTGCCCTCCTCCTGACACGCCGTGTAGCCTGTCACTCTTTTTCGTAGCTTTCTTCCTATGTATGCCCCTGCTCAACAGTGGCAGTAGTAAAAACCTTGCTTGGGGCGACATAATTATATATATAAATCCCTATGAAAGAGACTATTTATCTATTTGGATGAATACTGGTATGGAGGCGCTGAAAGTGCAATCGACCTGGGTATGACGATCAACTACATCCGGCAGCAAGGCCTCTGATCGGGACATTAGAGGTTTTGAAGAAGATGGAACAACCTCTTAATTGATGTTGTTCCCATGTCCACCCTGACCCGGGTTGGTAGCACCTGTTAGGGTCCCAGCGTTGGAAAAATAGTAAACATCCCCCCCCAAAAAAACAAAAAAAACACTATGAAAATATAAAAATAAAATTTTAAAGTAAATAATACTGTTTTTTATATAAAAATTACCAACGACATTTATTCATAGTAAAGTTACAACAATAATTTTTTAAATCAGAATTACCCACAATGCTTTTAATAGCAATATGGCGAATAATACATTTTATCTGTAGTTGAAGGCATAACATTGTGTTCAAAATATTTAGATTTCAGTATTAAATAACCCATAGAGGTGTTGATATACCACTGAACAAAATCAACCAACCAAACCAATCCAAATATTTAGATTTCAGCATTAAATAACCCATAGAAGTGTTGATATGCCACTGAACAAAATCAATTAACGAAACCAATCCAAATATTTAGATTTCAGCATTAAATAACCCATAGAGGTGTTGATATGCCACTGAACAAAATCAATTAACCAAACCAATCTAAATATTTAGATTTCAGTATTAAATAACCCATAGAGGTGTTGATATGCCACTGAACAAAATCAATTAACCAAACCAATTCAAATATTTAGATTTCAGCATTAAATAACCCATAGAGGTGTTGATATGCCACTGAACACAATCAACCAACCAAACCAATCCAAATATTTAGATTTCAACATTAAATAACTCACAGAGGTGTTGATATGCCGCTAAACAAAATCAATCAACCAATAATATTCTTGGCAAAGATAAAAATTCACCTTTCCCCAAATATGGGTTAAATAACAGAGCAGAGGGTGCTATCTTGCCTTGAATGGTAACCGGTCGAGAAAAAGAAAAAATACCCGAATTCAAAACCAGCTGAAGGGAGTGGGTTTCATCATGTTAACTTTCCCTAAATACAGCTCTACCCCTACGACCTTAATGAGTTATGAATCTCATGGCCTGACGGGTAAATGGCTTCTCTATGGCCTCTAAAACTCAAGGACGAACATCAAATTTCGCTCATTAAGAGGGAAACGATATTGAAAAGGAAACACGAAGAAGTTGTTTGAAGAATACTTGAAGGACGTTCGGGAACATTCTTAAAAAGAAGTTTAAAATTCAAGTTATCGCCATTTGTGGAAATATCAATTTCCCGGAAAATGCGCATTTATTTCTTTGTTAAGGTAAACGCCCAGTTTTTCCCGAGTTGAGACAATTGCGGGCGTTTATTCTTGAACGGAAATCATTTCTCATTAAATCCACCAACAAACTCGTACGGAAAAATTTCCTAGATTATGACACTTGCACTGAAAGTTCTAAGTAGGGTCTGTATGTGCTGCTCCCACATTCACCGTAGGGTGGGGGGATCCAAGCATCATTGGGGACCCCGGGCAATGCTTTGTGACTCTCACTATCTTAACAACATCTACAAGGTGCGATGGGTAAATTGTCGCCATTTTATATTTTTAATTTCTCGCATGCTGGTTGTATATTTTTCATTTTGTCGACTGTACAGTGTAGTAGAGTCAGTTGGGCACCGTCTATGAAAGAAAGAGCACCAATGTGCGGTGCACTCCACCAGAAATTTGCGCCGGAAACTCAAATATGCACATTTCAGTATGTTTGGGTGTCCATAAGATTCAGAAAGAGTTCGATTAGTCTAATTGTGATGACGAAGATGTTTGGAGTAAACAGTTGTGGTGGCGACATTATGCCTCCATTCATCTTCCTACAGGACCTCAGATGCAATACGGAGATCTACATCAAGTGTCTTGGGAAGGTAAAGCTTCCTTGAGTCAAGAGGATTGTAGCTGGAAGACCCTATGTCTGGCAACAGGACTCTGCACCATGTCACACAAGCAGGAGAATCCAGTCATGGCTGTCAGACAATTTCTGCGACCACCTCACCCTTTTTTCATCTCGTCTCCTATCCCCTCAGACCGCAACCCTCCTTTGATCATTATGTGTTGGGGTGCAGTTAAGCGAGAGACCATCAAAATTTCTTGTCACACCAAAGATGAACTGAAGGCAAAGATTTTGGCAGCGTTCACCAACTCAAGCAAGAAGACTGTTCCGACGCGATGTAAGAAATTTCAGAGTCGTCTGGAGAACGTGGTTAAAGGCAATGGCGATTTTAGTGAATAAATTTAATCTTTAGTATTTCAAGATATTTTTGTGAAATTTTGTTAAATAAACCTGTTAAAATAATAAGTCAGTATTATTTTCATTTTTACATAATTTAGATGACACTTCATCCATCGCACTTTGTATATACGCTATATTTATTATTATGATCGGGAATACAAAACTGACTATTAAAGGATGGAAAGATTTCGCGGAATTTGTAACGTAATTTCGGGTCTTTTTTCTTGTCTAAATCCATGAATATGCTTTGCCTCGAAAAAACTCTCCACAAAATTCATTTTCTTTCAGACATTTACGAAGAACCTGTTAAAATTGTTCCACATTTTAATACGAAAAATTCCAAGTTGATATTAAAAATTTCCGCAAAATATTCTTGATTTATTTGAAGAGGAAATGATTTATCCTGACAGGTCTCTAATTTATATTTTTATTCATTGCATTTATTTCCAGTTTTTCTACTTGAATTGTTCACCTATATTGCATATAATCCATTATTATCCATCATTCAGTCAGTTAAGTGCCATACGTGATACACGCTTAGGCGATCATGTCTCTTTCGAGACAAGACTGACTGGGCAGAAGATTATCCCGCAGTAGGTTGCCATTACTTTCTGCGGTAGACTGGTTGCCAACCAAGGCTAGAGAACCCAATCTGTCCTGTTATTTAACCCATAACTGGAAGAAAGGGACGGATTAATACCTTTCCTAAAGGGTGTTTGCGCGCAAGTGACTGCAAGGAAATTCACTGGAATTCGAACTCGGCTCTCCGGTTTGTCGTTCCGAGTCGATAACCACTGCACCACAACGCACAACATATGCTTCATTAGGTTACAATAAAAAATTGTTGTGTATGGCACGTAACTGACTGATTGAATATAATAGTTGAAAACATGATTAAGGCTTTTACTTTTAAGTGGGGGATCAGTTTTCTATTGTTATGAAGTAATAAACTGATCCCCCACTAATTACTAGTTGATAATATAATACATCTCTCTCCCCTCTAGCTATGAGTCAAATAACAGGACAGATTGAGTTCTGTAGCCTTGGCTGGCAACCAGTCTACCGCAGAAAGCAATGGCAACCTACTGCAAGATAATCTTTTGCCCAGTCAGTCATGTTTCTTTCGAGACATGATCGTCCAAAAAGTATAAAGAAAACATATCTTTTATCTTTAGTTTTATTTTTTTTTAAGTTTTCTTAAATTCATAAAGCAATCAGTGCGACCGGATTAAACAAATCGATCAATGATCTGTTCTGCGATTGCGTATGTGTGCGACTTTCTATCTACTTCCCTCTATTCATATTTATCATTGTCACTTTGCTCATATCTATCTATCTATCTATCTATCTATCTATCTATCTATCTATCTATCTATCTCAGCCTGTTCATATCTATCTATCTATCTATCTATCTATCTATCTATCTATCTATCTATCTATCTCAGTCTGTTCATATCTATCTATCTATCTATCTATCTATCTATCTATCTATATATCTATCTATGTCAGTCTGTTCATATCTATCTATCTATCTATCTATCTATCTATCTATCTATCTATCTATCTCAGTCTGTTCATATGTATCACAGTCTGTTCATATCTATCTATCTATCTATCTATCTATCTATCTATCTATCTATCTATCTATCTCAGTCTGTTCATATGTATCACAGTCTGTTCATATCTATCTATCTATCTATCTATCTATCTATCTATCTATCTATCTATCTCAGTCTGTTCATATGTATCACAGTCTGTTCATATCTATCTATCTATCTATCTATCTATCTATCTATCTATCTATCTATCTATCTATCTGTTCTGTTCATATCTATCTATCTATCTATCTATCTATCTATCTATCTATCTATATCTATCTATCTATCTTTAAATCAAAAACGAAAATGGCATATAGGAAAATCCCCCAAAAGATTAATATTAATTTCATTGATGTTAAAAATGATCCTGGTAAAGGGCTCAATATAAATGGTGTTATTTATTTACAGAGCCAAATATATATATATATATATATATATATATATCTTCGTCCTCCACTTACAAGCCTGTTTCGCATTTCATCAGTGTGGCTAGACACATCCACTTTGGTCGTAGTCACTAACCTCTAACCCATACGCGCAATTTTAGCGTGTTATATATAAGTGGTGTATACACACGCCAGTTACCAAAAGAACTCAATTCATTGCTAAAGAGTAATGCGTAAATCGCAGAAGTGAGTACTCTAGAGAGCTCAATATGTATATATATATATAAACATATATTGTTAAATATAACAAGCAATGAATGTCTATTATGTTTGATCATGCGCCGTTCTAAACATCGTATGGTAGCTTTAATTATGGGTAAAAGTAAAGACAAAAATGGATATTTTATATCAAGCTGCTTTTTTATCTAAGTTTTCGGCTCACATGAACCATCTTCAGAGGCGTTATGCAGATATTTAAACAAAGATATTCACCATGAACGATGATATTCTATTATGCTGACATAAAAGATTGTTGTACGACGATAACGTTACAGAATATCAGACATATGTCGTAAATTCATGATGCGCTTCTATGACGTTGTACAGCGTGAGAGACCGAAATATTAACAACATGACCATATCTCCAGATGCAATTTAATGTGTTGTGATTAGTTTAAAATGTTATTTCGTTGAGTGTGGGTTGATTTGTTTTAATGTAGATGGCCTCTGCTGTCTGAAGGTTCTTTTTACTGTGTGCATTTGTGAATATTGTTGTGTTATAGATTAATACGTACATGGCTATATTTTTTCTAAGAAATGTGTACAAATGTTTAGAACCCAGATCAGAAAGGTGACAGGTACGGGAGAGTGTGGTTGTAGTAAAACCAATATATGTAGTGGGTTTATTATTATGATCGGGAATACAATCTCTGAGCGAGAATTTAGTTGTGTGGTTGTCATTTCTTCTTTTATGTGCCATGTCCTTTCAGGACGTAGGCGATCATGGCTTTTCACATCTCCCTGTCCTTGGTGGCTCTTAGCATGCTTTCTCCTGTTGTACCATGCAACCCTCGTTCCGTCATCCACCATGATCCGGTCCTTCAAATATGTTATCCGCTGCTTTCCTCTGTTTTTCTCTCTATCTGGCCTGTTAGTATCAGCTTCTCCAAGCCATCCTTCCTCATTGCATGTCCCAGGAATATTAGTTGTCTCTTCCTGATGCTCAGTATTAATTTCCTTTTCGTTTTCATCTTTTCCAAAACCTCGTCATTGCTCACATGCTCGGTCTATGATATCCGCAGCATCCTTCTATAGAACCACATTTCAGCTGCTTCCAGTTTTTCCTTCATCTGTGAATATATTATCCAACATTCACTGCAATATTGAAGAACCGACATCACAGAGCAATCCAGTACTTTCTTCTTTGTTTCTAGTGAAATTGTTCTATTTCTTAATACTTTACTTAACTTCTGGAATGCTTCTTTCGCCATGCCAATTCACCTTCGGATCTCAGTGTCGCACTTTCCGTCTTTTGTTATAACATTTCCTAGGTATTTTAATTTCTGTACCTGCTTGATTTTAGAGTCCCTTACATGTAATTGACCTTTTAGGCTACCCTTTTTGCTGATGACCATGCATTCAGTTTTCTTGCAGTTTATTTGTAGTCCTTTCTTGTCACTCTCCTCAGCTACCTTCTGTAGGAGGTCTTGTAGTTTTCTTTCTATGTCTGCTATCAGCACTGTATCATCTGCGTAATTTATATTGTTTAAATTGTGGCCTCCGATGACGAATCCTGGCATAACTTCTAGGGTTCTCAGAATAGTCTCGCTGTATAAGTTGAATAGATCCGGTGGAAAGACGCATCCTTGTCTTACGCCCCTTTCAATTCGTTACCTGTCTGTATGCAGGCAGTTTGCTGCCAGCAGAGATTCTTGATTACTCTTAGATCTTTCCCAAATATGTCGAGGCTGGCAAGAATCTCCATCAATTCTTTGTGGCGTATTTTGTCAAACACCTTTGCATAATCAATAAAACATCTTCATTTGTATTGCCCTTTCGGAGAGCTTCCTAATCATAAATGTGGCGTTCCTTGTTCCAGTGTCTTTGACGAAACCGCACTGTTCTCGTCCTATCTCTGGTTTGATTCTGCTTCTCGCTCTATTCATCAGGATTTGCTGAGGTTCATCTGGGATGAGGGTTATTAGAAACTATGAATTCAATTGTTTTGAATTTGTTGTAAGATATGATGAGCTTAATTGTTAATAAGGGTTTAACGTTTATACATATTATGCATTTGATTGTCGTTTCATCTTGTTTGTAATTGTTATGCATTTGGTTGCAATTGTATAAGTTAATAGTGTTATGTTTATTTTGATGTACACTATTATTATTCATAATAACAATTTTGTTAGAGGTATTATTAAGTTTATTGAGATACATTTTAATTTGTTGACCAATGACTGAATTAGAAAATCCATTATTAACAAGTGTTTGCTTAATGTTATGTAATTCTTTATAAAAAATATTTTTGGAAGAAGATCTCATTTGTGTGTTTTGAGTTAAGTTTTGTATAACGGCTAACTTATATAGTTATATCTACCATTTCCCCAGAGTGCTAAGCAACGATAACAGTCACCGAATAGCAGACGCAGTTCGTAAATTTATAAAGCGGTTCTATAGCGTCATATTGCGTGAAAGACCGAAATATTAACAGAAACATATGTCTAAATGCATTGTAATATGTTGTGACCAGATTGAAATGTGATTTTATTAAGTGTGGGTTGTTTTGATTTAATGTAGATGGCCTCAAATATGTGAAGGTTCTTTTTACTGTGTGTATGAGTAAGTATTATTGTGTTATCGATTAAAATCTGTCTAATATTACCTACATGGCTATGTTTTTCTAAGAAATGTTGATTAATTGAACTATGATCAGAAAGGTGACAGGTAAGTCTACGGGAGAGCGTGGTTGTAGTAAAATCAATGTATGTAGTGGGTTTATTATTAGTACCAGAGATACAATCTCTGAACAGGCATGTAAATTGATACAGTATATCGGTTTTTTGTAGAGGATTTAGTTGTGTGGTTGTAGGGTTATTAGAGACTTGAGGGCAATCGTTTTAAATTTTTTATAATATATGATGAGTATAATTTGATTATTATTATTCATTGATGTAACATTTCGACGTATTATGTTTTTGAGAGTTGTTTCATCATGTTTGTAATTATTATGTATTTGGTTGCAATAGTATAAGTTAATAGTGTTAAGTTTATTTTGACGTACACTATTATTATTAACATTATCAATATTATTAGAGGTATTATTAAGTTTATTGGGATACATTTATAACAATTGTTTGTTTAATGTTGTGTAATTCTTTATCGAATATGGATTTGGAAGAAGATATCATTAATGTGTGTTGAATGAATTATTTTATAACAGCTAGTTGGGGCATTCACCATTATAATTAAGAAGAGTTTTATGATAGTTGGTTTCGGATACAGAGAAGAAGTAAATCTATGTGTGCTCGAATCAATGAATGGAATTTTATTATTAAGTTCTAATGTAAATTTGAGGACTGAGTGACTTTGAAATTTGTTTTTAAGTTGTGTAATTTGATAACATTCTTAGCTAAAATGAAAATGTCATCAATGTATCTTACATATATAGGGGGGTTTATTATTGTCATTATTTTCTAAATGTGCCAAATAGTAATTAGAAAAGAGGGGACCTAAAAGAGATCCCATCGCAATACGATCTACTTGAGTATAAATATTACCTAGACATCATGTAAACGCATTACAAGTTTACGAACTGCGTCTGTTATTCGGTGACTTATCATTGATTAGCAATGTTTTGCTTCAACACGAGATAAAATCATCGTTGATGGTGGATGTCTTCATGTTAAGGTCCCTCTAACCTCTTTGAGGATGGCTCATGTGAGCCAAAAACTTAGAACCAACATAATAATAAAAAATATCCAGGTGTTAGGGAATTTTTCTCATTATTTTCACCTGAAATAAAAGCCAATACAGGATGTTTAGAACGGCTCATGAGTAAACATAAAAGACATTCATTGTCTGTTATATTTAAAAGAATATGTTTATATATATATATATATATATATATATATATATATATATATATATATATATTGTCATCCGCAGACAGAACTGTTTCGCTGTATCACAGCTCATCAGTACGGTGAGACTCCGATTGCTCCCTAACCCAAGCTCGAAACCCGACCGAATTGGCGTCAGTCGGCGACACTACACCTGGGGCACGGGGAGTTCGGTGGAAGAAGACACTCTTTTTTGCGCATATCATATTACGCGCCCAATAGCTAGGTGCTCCAATTCATTTTACTGAATGAACGATGCGTACATTATATATATATATGTATGGGCACCTCAACGTGGTGTAATGGTTAGCAAGCTCTTCTCGCTAGAATCATTATAACTGAGTAGTGAGTTCGATCCTCACTGCCTAACCCCTACTTTCGGCCGTGTGTCACGTCTAAGCTACGCTTAGAAAATCAGCCTTCATCCAGGGTTGGGCGCAGATCTAACAACCCGGTCCATAAAAAACAGTTTCTTGCGGAAACAGCAAAAAAGCTGCCCTACACACCATTGTGTGTAAAGGAATATATATATATATATATATATATATATATATATATATATATATATATATATATACATTGGAGTAAATAGACTAAACTATCGCCCGGTTCACACTCCACCCACGTCTATTGAACAGGTGAAGAGGTTCATCCCTTGTTTCCTGTTTAGGATGCGGTTTCCGGTTTTCTCATCTCACTTCTCTTTTTCAATTGGAGTAGATAGACTAAACTATCGCCAGGTTGACATTCCACCCACGTCTATTGAACAGGTGAAGAGGCTCATCCCTTGTTTCCTGTTTAGGATGCGGTTTTCCGGTTTTCAATCTTTTCACACCTATGTAGCCCCCTGCACATCACTAGCGTGACCGCCTTGCTCGGGGTGATATGATTAAATATATATATATATATATATATATATATATATATATATATATAGGAGAAGTATAGCCCGGCGTTGCTTGGGTTTAATGAAAGCTTTAAAACTAATCCATGGTCCTGGAGCTCAGACTCTTAGGACGTTGGCACGAAAGACTAAAAAGCAATAGTTATTTCCAGTTAAATCAAAACCGTAGACTGAAGGAAAAATGAATGGATGTAAGTCAAATTTTGATTAACTGGTATCGATATCAAATAAGTTTTTTTTCGACGTAAACTGAATTTTGAAGGCTAAATAAGTCCTCTGAGTAAATGGTATAATGGCAGTTACTAATAACTAAATTATACCTATTTCGAGCCAAACCCGAAGCAAAAACTAAAATAAAAGGGCTGAAAAAAAATACAGATATACAGGCAGATAAACGCACACATACACAAACAGCTTGACTTATATATATATATATATATCTATATATATATATATATACAAGTATGGGTGGAATAATATTCCCCATCAAAAGAAACACTATTTTTAAAAAAGTGCTAAATACAAAGTAGAGCTAATAATAATAATAATATTTATTAATAAATTATAACATTGATATGTTATAATATCACTACAAAAGTAGCTATTTTGTTTCGACACTTTTTGTGTCTTTTCAAGTGATGTTGTTATTTCGAAATAACAACATCACTTGAAAAGACTCAAAAAGTGTCGAAACAAAATAGCTACTTTTGTAGTGATATTATAACATATCAATGTTATAATTTATTAATAAATATTATTATTATTATTATTATTATTATTATATATATATATATATATATATATATATATATATATATATTATCGATTTTCTGCACAATTGTCAGCACTGCAGACTTGAAACGTCTGAATATCGTTTCATATGTCTTTGTCTATGAGTGTATCATATTTGATAAAAATCGGACCACTCCTTCTATAACCCGATTTTTTCGATTATCATCTGTTCATTCTCATTTTATTTCTAAAAAATCAATAATGAAACAGAATATTCATATTTCCAATTTTTTTGGAAAAGTGTCAATAAAAGACATCGACTGTAAATCATTTACGTGGGCTAGTCCGGGAATTGATACGGGTGTGAGTGGTCCCGGGATAAATTCCTGGACGAGCCCACGTAAATAATTTGTAGACTATGTCTTTATTGACACTTTTCCAAAAATTGGAAATATGAATATTCTGTTTCATTATTGATTTTTTAGAAAAAAGAAATGACAATGCACAGATGAAATTTGGAAAATCGTTGCTACTATCCTGGCTAGTTGGTCAAGGGGTGTGATACTCACTTCGGGCGTGAGTTGTCCAGGGTTCAATTCCCGGACGTGCCCACGTAAATAAATTGTAGTTGATGTCTTTTAATGACACTTTTCCAATAAATTGGAAATATGAATATTCTGTTTCAGTACTGAATTTTTTAGAAAAAAAGAAATGAAAATTCACAGATTAAATTTAGAAAATCTGAGCCACTGTAATGGCTCGTTGGCCTAGGGGCATGATACACGACTTGGATGTGAGTGGTCCCGGGTTCAATTCATATGCGAGCCTACGTAAATAATTTGTCGCTGTTGTCTATTATAGACGGTTTTCCCAAAAAATTAGAAATATGTATATACTGTTTCATTATTGAATTTTTAGAAAAAAAGAAATGATAATTGACAGATAAAATTCAGAAAATGGCAGTCACTGTCGTGGCTTGTTGGTCTAAGGGTATGATACGCATTTCGGGAGTGAGTCGTTTCGGTTTCAATAGCCGGACGAGCCCACTTAAAATTCTGTCGTTGTTGTCTGTTATAGACAATTTTTCCAAAAATTAGGATATATGAATATTCTGTTTCATTATTGATTTTTTAGAAGAAAGAAATGAGAATTCACAGATTCAATTTAGAAAATCTCAGCCACGGTCCTGGCACGTTGGCCAAGGGGTATAACACTCGCTTCGGGTGTAAGTGGACCCGGGTTCAAATTCCGAACGAGCCCACGTAAAAATTTTGTCGTTGTTGTCTTTTTGAGACTTTTCACAAAAATTGGGAATACGAATTTGTTTCATTATTGATTTTTTAGAAAAAAAGAAATGAGAATTCATAGATTAAATTTTGAATATTCCAGCAACTGTCATGGCTCGTTGGTCTATGGGTGTGAGACTCGCTTCGGGTGTGAGTGGTCCCGCGTTCAAATCCCGGAAGAGCCCACGTGAGAATCTTGTCGTTGTAGTCTTTTGATAATTTCCCCAAAAATTGGAAATATGAATATTCTGTTTCATTATTGATTTTTTAGAAAAAAGAAATGAGAATTCACAGATTAAATTCAGAATATCTGATCCACTGTCATGGCTCGTTGGTCTAGGTGTATGATACTCGCTTCGGGTGTGAGTGGTCCCGGGTTCAAATCCCGGATGAGCCCACGTAATAATTTTGTCGTTGTTGTGTTTTGAGACTTCTTCCAAAAATTGGAAATATGAATATTCTGTTTCATTATAGATTTTTTAGAAAAATATAAATGAGAATTCACAGATTAAATTTAAAAATTTAAGCAATCGTCATGGCTCGTTGGTCTAGGGGTATGATAATCGCTTCAGGTGTGAGTGGTCGCGGGTTAAAAAACCTGGAGGAGGCCACGTAAAAATTTTGTCATTGTTGTCTTTTTGAGACTTTTCCCAAAAATTGGAAATATGAATATTCTGTTTCATTATTGATTTTTAGAAAAAAGAAATGAGAATTCATGGATTAAATTAAAAATTTTAAGCAATCGTCATGGCTCGTTGGTCTAGGGGTATGATATTCGCTTCGGGTGTGAGTGGTCCCGGGTTCAAATCCCGGACGAAAAGCCCACGTAATAATTTTGTCGTTGTTGTGTTTTGAGACTTTTCCCAAAAATTGGAAATATGAATATTCTGTTTCATTATAGATTTTTTAGAAAAATATAAATGAGAATTCACAGATTAAATTTAAAAATTTAAGCAATCGTCATGGCTCGTTGGTCTAGGGTATGATAATCGCTTCAGGTGTGAGTGGTCGCGGGTTAAAAAACCTGGAGGAGGCCACGTAAAAATTTTGTCGTTGTTGTCTTTTTGAGACTTTTCCCAAAAATTGGAAATATGAATATTCTGTTTCATTATTGAATTTTTAGAAAAAAGAAATGAGAATTCACAGATTAAATTTAGAAAGTCTGAACAACTGTCCTGGCTCGTTGGTCTAGGGGTATGATACTCGCTTCCTGTGTGGATGGTCCCTGGTTCAAATCCCGGACGAGCCCACATACAATATTTGTCGTTTTGAGACTGTTCTCCAAAATTGGAAATATGAATATTCTGTATCATTATTGATGTTTTTAGAAAAAGTTAATTAGAATTCACAGATAAAATTTAGAAAAGCTGAGCAATTGTCATGGCTCGTTTGTGATGGGGTATGATTCTCGCTTCGGGTGTGATTGGTCCCGGGTCCAAATCCCGGACGAGCCCACATGAAAAAGTAGTCGCTGTTGACTTTTGAGACTTTTCTCAAAATTTGGAAATATGAATATAATGGTTTCATTATAGATTTTTTAGAAAAAAGAAATGAGAATTCACAGATTCAAATTTAGAATATCCGAGTAACTGTCATGGCTCGTTGGTCTAGGGGTATGATACTCGCTTGGGGTGTGAGTGGTCACGGGTTCAAATACCGAACGTACCTGCGTTATAATTTTGTCGTTGTTGTCTTTTGAGACTTTTCCCAAATATTGGAAAC